>JADBJO010036232.1:0-11287 GCA_016801955.1 Conus betulinus | reverse complement strand
TTAAGAGGTTATCTTTTTATATTTTCTACTTTTCACAAGAAAATGTAGCTTGTTTTGCTCTTTCATGATTTTCTTTTGCTTCTTAGGTGGCACCTTTAGTTAGTTTTTTGAAAAACTCAACAAACATACTATGGTATTGCACACCAGCCTTTTTCTGGTATAGCATTCTTCTTAAAACCGAAAAGGCAGAGGAGTCAAATTACCACTTTCCGCGGTCACTGAGGAGAAACAATCAGGTTTCGAAATACCGGTATCTTGCGGATCATTCCAAGAACTGGCCCTCAGCACTTGTGTCTTAAGAGGTTATCTTTTTATATTTTCTACTTTTCACAAGAAAATGTAGCTTGTTTGCTCTTTCATGATTTTCTTTGCTTCTTAGGTGGCACCTTTAGTTAGTTTTTTGAAAACTCAACAAACATACTATGGTATTGCACCAGCCTTTTTCTGGTATAGCATTCTTCTTAAAACCGAAAAGGCAGAGGAGTCAAATTACCACTTTCCGCGGTCACTGAGGAGAAAACAATCAGGTTTCGAAATACCGGTATCTGACCAGGAGTTATATGTTAGTGAGCTTTAATGACTTAGCAAAGGTTAGAAATACGAAAAAAAGAAAAATAAGGGGGATGGGGGTGGGGGTAGACAAAAGGAATGGGGATAAGAAAGAAAATGATGAACGAAAATCAGGATAATCTATTCTAATGTTGACACCTTCACTGGCAGAACCACGAGAACCATTGTAATCCATCTTGAAGACACAACACATTCATATCGCCTGCTCCAAGCCTTCCGTCACCTGGACAGGACTCATTAAGGAGGCATATATACATAATAGCTGTAGGCCATATACCTTGCTGTCATCCTGATATCTCTTTGTTCATAAAACCATGACATCGACATCGATTTAATTGCAAGTACATGGCAACTGTTGTTTAAAAAAGTGGATACCGCACCACAAACGTGGAGGGCTCACAAGAGTGTGACGACCATGTTCTAAGTTCAGCTAACTTTTGTTCACTGGAACATTACATCATGACAAGGAAAATATGTCCAGAAAATGGATGTATGTCACAATGAAGAAAAAAAAAAAATCCTTGCGTGCGATGGAAGAGCCTGTGAGCAACCATTGTTGCAACAGTTAACATGTGCCTTTTTATTAAGAAAGAAGAAGAAAGAAGAAGAAGAAAAAGAAGAAGAAGAAGAAAAAATGAAATTACTCAGGAACTGAAAAAGCAGAGATTTGAACTAAAAGCATTACACCCTATAACATAATGATAATGTAACTCACAGAGGCTACAATGTTTTTCAGCCTTCTTCTCTGATGAACTCACTTACAAGTGCCAAACTAGTATCCCTGTAACTTTGGCAAGAAAACATAGCCTATACCCCATTCCATCTTACAATTGTGTCAAAATGAATCTAAAAATATACTGTTCAAAAGAAGAAACGCATAGGCACATACATTGGAAAATCGATCAATTCCATACGACCAATACTACTACCCATTCGGCTTCAAAATGGAGGACTGGTCACATCAGTGAGCTTCTGCCACATAGTAATTCAATTATTCACATTTGGGGTAGTTACAAAAATCTGTACATTAGTTTGTTCTATTTTTCCGTGCATGCCATGGCTGTTTAGCTCGTTATTTGGTCCAGTGTTTGGTTTCACCTTATTTTCAGTGTCGTGTCACTTCAGGTACCATTTTTATAATGCCGTTTCCTTCATGGGTTTTACTTGGAACCAGACGCTGTTGTGTTTCGGTTGGGGAGGATGCATATCCTTTCCAGGTTTTATTCTTGGCTTGTTCACTCTGTCAAGACCAGTCAGCCCGTGCCGTCCATGACTCGTTCAATTTCATCCACTCTCCCACCCTAGTAGGGGCCTGTTAGCTGCGTGGTTTGGATGCGCTGCATGTGTGTTTCACGTGCTTTTTGTTTATGTCGGCCATTTTCTTTTTGAGTCGTGTTCATGCTTGTGATGGGGGGGAGCGATCTTTTCGTCCTGTTCTGTCAGTACTGTACTCGTTGGATCCCAGTCCAGACCCAGGGTCACCTTCCTTTGCCTCGTGGCTGTATTGCCCTTCGCTGGCAGTGTAATTGTCAGTGTGCCCTTCAGTGGGCAGTGGTGTTGGCCATCAGCCTGGCCTACCTTGGCTGGTAGGGCCTGGGGGTGGTTTTCCTCCTCTTCTTCATTTCCATCCTGCACAGGCTGTGTGAGCTTTCGAGCGTGACCAGTTTCGAGCACACAATGCTGTGAGCTGTCCAGTCTGCGGGTTTGGTGTCGTCCAGTTAGGGCCCACGACTCGGCCTGTCAAGACCCCTCAGACTTCATCGTGTCGTCCCGGCAGGGACGGACCTACCCTGAGTTCATCGCTGGCTTGGGCTGTCAGGGGTTCTGTTTACATGACAGGGACATAAACTGAAAGGTCATGTGTTCATGACCATGTCGTGACTGTTGCCTGGCTCTGTCATGTCATGTCAGTGTGTGCATGTGCATGCCTATTTGCCAACTATCTTCATAGTATCTACCAAGTATTCATTGTATTATGTCACCTTGACCTATTGAGGTCAAAGGATGGGCCCACACGCCATATAGTGTAGTTTTCCTTTTTTTTTTTTTGAGAATGAGTGATTTTGCAGTTCCTGTTTTGATCATAGGAATGGTCCCTCCCTTTTTCTCTTTGGGTGGTTTGGGGTTTTTCCTAGGACTGGTTTTAGGAGGGAGAGGGGTTTAACCAGGCTCCCTTTAATTTTTTTTTCTCCTTCGTCTTGTGTCCCTGTAGGGTAGTCCAGCAGAGGGGAACTCTCTCTTCTTTGCTTTCTCTCAAATACTTTTTTTTTTGCTGACATCTGTATTTCTTTTCTTCTGTATGGCCTTCTGGTCCTCCCCCCCTTCCCTCAGTGTGTGAATGTTGACAAATTTTTTTCATTTCGTTCAATTAAAGTGGCGTCCTTGTTTGTAGTTCTCTTGCCTCTGCGTGTTTGTTGGTGAGTGGGTGGTGGCAGTTGGATCGTTGTCCTCCTCAGAACCCTGTCCTTTGTGACAACTTTGGTGCAGATGCCTGGGGGGGGGGGGGGGGGGGGGCAGATTAAGTCCATCGTTGCCATAACACCACTAGTGGGCATTGGGGTTTTGTCTTTGTTTTGCTGGTTTTCGTTTTTTTTTTGTTTGTTTTTTTCCCCCCTTTCATTTTAAAATCTAGCAGCGGGAGGTTGGAGGGACGAGGGTCCCACCATATAGGTGGCCTCATCAGGAGTCTTTTCGGCACCCGGGTGTTGGTAGGGTAGTGCAGGAGCCACCCTCGTGTTGGCCACGCCTGTCTGCTCCCCTCGCGCTCGCCGGATTTCGTCTGGTTTTGTCTCCAGTCCATTAGTTCATTTGTTTCTGTGTTAAACAAGATAGAGCGTTTGCGTCCGTATTCCTATCAGCCTATTACTCGTATAGGTAGGTGGGATTTGTTTTCTTTCGGGTTTGGGGTGGGTTGCTTATTGGACAAAGGGTTATTAGATTAGGTCTTTGTTGTAGCATGACAGGACCAGCGTTGGTTGACTTGGCACAGTGTTTCGCAGTACCATAGCCAGCTTTAACCTAGCAAGGTAATATAGGTAGGAAATTGTCTCCCCTTGTCGCGGTGCGTAACTCCCCATTGCAGGGTGTGTTAGGCCGTACCCTTAGGCATTATCTCTTCTCTGGTTGTCTTTTATGATTGGTGTTATTTTTTTTTATTAGTGTTTTATATATATATATATATATATATATATATATATATATATTATATATATATATATATATTATACATATTTGTTTTCTTTCGTTCTTTCTTCCTTTCTTTCTTTCTTTCTTGATGTGTTTTAATTGCCGAAGCAGCGCTTCTGTGTGTTGTGCACTGGGGGATAGGGTTTCTGTGTTCGGCAGAATAACAGGACTAGCCTGACTTGACAGGTTTAGGTTTGTTCTTTTCCTGTCTCATGTGCATACCCTTACCGGGAGAATTTGTATCTTCCTTTTCTATATAATGGGTATTTGTTAGGTTGTTTCTCTTATTAAGTTCCACATTTATGGAGTATGAATGTGGGCACACTGCTTTGGGGGAATAAATACATGCTATGTAGAGAGTGACTGAGAGAGGATGTGTATATATATATATATATATATATATATATATAATATATATATATATATATATATATATATATAGGCGGGGGGTGGGGGTGGGTGGGGTGGGGGAGTGGGTATGTGTATGTGCGTGTGTACGTGTGTGCGTACGTGCGTGTGTGTATGTGTGTGTGTGTGTGTGTGTGTGTGTGTGTGTGTGTGTGTGTGTGTGTCAATATGCACCTTCGTGTGCAGGTGTATGGTACTTATTGCAATGTTCATCTTCTTTTTTAATTTCACTTACGTTTTCTTTAAGCCTCTATGTATTTGTAAGCGCTTAGGGCGTATGATGTAAGATTAAGCGCCGTAAGTAATCAGTAGTAGTAGTAGTAGTAGTAGTAGTAGTAGTAGTAGTAGTAGTAGGAGGAGGAGGAGGAGGAGGAGGAGGAAGAGGAGTAATATTACGATTCCCAACAGGCAACAGTCTCTGTAGGGCTGTCTTGGCAAATCATGCAGATCTGTTTGTGTCCAACCCCCTGTCGACTGTTAAACAACCCAGGACATGTCTTTCCCTTTGAGATGATTATGTAGTGGTGCGTACATAGCACATTGTTATGTCCTCTTTAGGCTTCAATGTATCACCACTGAAAGAAGCTAGATCTGAATAGTATGTCCCCTTTCGACTTTTTCTTTCATATCCATATGATTGTGTATGACTTTTGGGCACGTCAAGAATATTATTGCATAAATTAAATTAATGTGTAGATGATACAAATGTTCCCTCTGTCCAAAATGTTTTCTGAATGTCCAAGCCATTGTCCGAGCTGTCTGTGTGGATTCTAATGACTTTAAGTCATGTTTGGTGTCTTCCAACTCCTCTCTCTGGCAGAGACACTTGACTTTCAACTCAATCAAGTCACAGCCAGAATGGACCAGTTTGTCCCGCAGATCACACAATTTTTGGCAATTAAAAAAAAAAAATAAGAAGAAATCAACCATTTCACCTAAGAGCATGAAAACATATACCATTGGATAGGAAAAAAAAAAAAAAAAACAAACAATACGTTTATCACAAATGCTTACCTTCAGTGAGGAATCTACACAGTTCACATGATGTCAGTAATCTAAAATGATACACATTTGCAGTAAAACAAAAAAACTTTTTGTGCACACTGCAATCCACTTCTTCATGCTCTCTATCTTTTTGCTTAAGTTCAGTTACACTTCTGAGCACTTGATATGACCTACAGAGAATAGAACATTTATCACAACTGCATAAAACACAAGAATTGACCCAAAAAATGCTTGATCCAAACAAAATCGTGTGATCGTGTTGAAAATCGTTTGATCGCGGAACTGAGAGTAGGGCAATTCAGATCTGTATAAAAACTACAAACAGAATACATGAAGAACGGGCTAAGGGAAGCTTTGCAACTTTGCAAAGAAAGGCCCTAAGCTGTCCCAAGCTGTCCCTAAAATGAGATTTACTGCCCTTTAATAAAAGGCGGTATGACCTAAACATCGTCAAACTCTCGGTCGGAAGTATGCGTCTGACACGCCTTAAAGCGATGTGAACAGTGTCGGAAACCCGCTTCCGACAAGACTCGATTGAGTTTATTAAAGACCCAGACACACTCTGCACGTGAAAATTTTGTCTTTTTTTCGTGTGTTTTTGGTATTTGTCATGTAATGCGGAGCGATATTTCGTATGCTACGCGATTACATGAGACAGTACAGATTAAGAAAAAGATTATGGTTCGTGCGTTACACTATAGGTTAGTCGTGTGACACAAGGGAGCGTATTGACTGAACGTGGCCCAGGGTTTTGAGTGAAATTTTTAACACTGTTCACCGCACGCGATTTGAATATAAACAGGCGTTGACCTGTATCCCTGCGCACTCTGAGAATGGAACAGATGATTTGCACTAAGGTGGATGGCCGGGGGACTGCGCGCATTCCCCGGGCCAAGTTCCGATCCACAGGAAGATCCAGGTTGGACAAAAGTTTGTCGCCAACCAGTAGTTGTGATATGTAATGGGCAGTATGGGATCCCCGCACAGAGGAAGCCAGTTCCGGACACCACAGAGAGTGTGTGTGGACACTTGCAGTGAGTAAAACCTGCAACATCAGTATTGAGCTTCAAAGAAGCGTGCTTGATTGGTTGCACTAGCTGAAAGAATCACAGATTATGAAAATATGTAAGCTTTGATTGATGCCAGAGTAAAGAACCCCCATGGGATTTTAAAAGATTAAGGAGGGGATGAATCGAAATTGACCTTTGTTTGCGCCTTATGTGTATGGAGTGGATGCAGTTGTGTGCGGAGGAAAGACGTCATGTTCGTGTGTGTATATGCGTGCATGCATGGATGGATAACTAACGTCTGACAGTGGTGACCCTGACTTGGAACTTGGTTTTTGTTTCGTCGTACCCCCTCCCTTTGGTTGTTATGTTCCCCACCCCATTTTGAATTGGAAAAAAAAAAATGATTTGCTTTTTTTTAAGGTATTAGTGAATTTGTGGGAACATTGATTATTACGCATAATTACCTTTTCTATTTGGATAAATTAATTTTCTTTCATATTTGTAAAAATTTCCATTTAAACCCCCCCCATATTTCCTTTCCATTTATCCTTTCAGCAGCAATTGAAAACACAATTTGCTGTGAAATCCAGATTTTCCTTTTGTATTCCCCCCCCCCCCCCCCCCCCCCCCCCCCCACCCCCCCCCCCCCCCCCCCCCCCCCCCCCCCCCCCCCCCCCCCCCCCCCCCCCCCCCCCCCCCCCCCCCCCCCCCCCACCCCCCCCCCCCCCCCCCCCCCCCCCCCCCCCCCCCCCCCCCCCCCCCATCCCCCCCCCCCCCCCCCCCCCCCCCCCCCCCCCCCCCCCCCCCCCCCCCCCCCCCCCCCCCCCCACCCCCCCCCCCCCCCCCCCCCCCCCCCCCCCCCCCCCCCCCCCCAAGTTTGAATTTTGCCCCCCCCCCCCCCCACTTTGAATTTATTTCCACCCCCCCACCCCCCCCCCCCCCCACCCCCCCCCCCCCCCCTGGCCCCCCCCCCCACTTTTTGTAACCTCCCCCACCCCCCCCCCCCCCCCCCCCCCTCCCCCCCCCCCCCCCCCCCCCCCCCCCCCCCCCCCCCCCCCCCCCCCCCCCCCCCCCCCCCCCCCCCCCCCCCCCCCCCCCCCCCCCCCCCCCCCCCACCCCCCCCCCCCCCCCCCCCCCATTATACCCCCCCCCAGTACTTATTCTTTTTTTTTGTAATTTTCTTGTTTAAACCCCTTCTTGTACTTATTATTAATTGCATAAATGTTATTCCTTTCATTATTTTGTGTCAGTTTTTTATATTGTATCCATTTCCTGATTTTTTTTTATCAAATTTTGAAATAATTTTGTTTTGTAACCCTCCTTTATTTTTATTGCAACTTTGATTTATACCTACCTCTTTGTTTTTTTGTTTTTTTTTTGTTTTTTTTTTTTGGAGTGGCAAAATAATTTTGTTTTCTCCCCAACCCCACTTAAGACTTAGTGTTCACTTTCAAAGTGTCCCTATGTAACCTTGTGTGTGTGTGTGTGTGTGTTTTTTTTTCCTATTCTAGTATTTTGTGCTAGTCCCGTCTTCGATTATACGGGTGGGCTGTGCCAGTAGGGTAGTCCAGAGGGCTTTTCTAATTTCTAGTCTTACTTTTTCTTACTGTCTTGGTGATTTCCACTCTGTCTACTTTTGCTGTTTTCTGACTTCATTCTCTCTCTATTTTCGTCTTTATCAATAGGCACCTATCTAGTTTGAAAATTTTCTCATTTTCATTTCTTAGGTAGGGTTTCTGATAGTGATTGTGTATTATCCCCATTTTAGGTGTTTGTCTTTTCATTGTTTTAATTAATGTTGTTTTAAGTGTTTTTTTTTTTTTTTTTGTGTATGTGTATGTGAAAGGATTGTTGAGTGAGTGCCTCTTTTTCTATTTCTACCTCTGTTTTGTTAGGGCATTGTTGTTCCATAGCCTGGTGAGCTTCCACCATCTCTTGCGGGTAGCAAGGGGGCATGGCGATGGGAGACGCTTCGCCTTACGTAGTTTTTTTTTTTTTTCGTTCACAACCTTTTTCTTTCCATTTATTTTTGAATTTGATTTTTCCTTCCCCCTGGCCACTGAATTGATCAAAAGGGTGGTCATTTGGAGGCCTGTCCAAATAAACAATTTTTTTCTTGGAAATTTTCTTGGGTTTGCTGTTTTAAAAACATTTGGGTTTTTCTATTACTGTGTATAGGAGTGATTGGATTTTGGTGTGAGTGGAAGGAAATTTTATACTGAAACTTTAAATTCATTTTTCTTTTCTTTTTCAAATTTAAAGTAAATTTTCATTGTTCTTTTCTTTTCATAAAATTTCATTTTTTTTTTTTTCTATCTTAAAAAAAAATTCATTCAAAATGTTGGCCTTTGAGACCTACCTGTCTCAGGGTAAGACGTTAGGCCTTGATGGGCCGGAGTTTGATTCAATATGTCAAACAGTGTGAGGATCGCGCTGAGCGCGCGCAAGATAAGAGGGAAGAAAAGGAAACAAAGAAAGGGAAGAAAAGGATAAAGAAAGACAGAGAGAGAAAGAGAGAGAAGACGAAAAATGGATAGGGAAAGACAAGAGAGAGAAGGAGAGGGAGCAGCATGAGAAAGAATTGAAAGCCATGGAGTTAGAGAGTAAGAAGCTTCAGCTTGAAATGGAGAAATTAAAAGCTTTTTGGTGTAACAGACAATGGTTCTGCGCAGGGTTCTGGTGATGCGAAACCTATTTCTTGTCGTTCTCCTTATATCCCCAAGATGCCTGTCTTTGATGAAAAGCAAGATGAGATTGATGCATTTTTGTTTAGATTTGAGAGTCATGCTACTTCTTGTGAGTGGCCCAAAGATAAGTGGCTATTGTATATTGCGTCTCTTTTCAAGGGCAGTGTGTTGACGCTGTATCATTCTTTGGCAGCAAAGGATACTTTAACATGGGATAAACTTAAGGATGAATTACTTAAGCGTTACCGGTGTACCGCCGAAGGGATTTCGCAAGAAATTCCGTACCGTGCGTCTGGAGAAAGGCGAGTCATTTCCTGCGTATTTGATTCGGTCTGCGCATTTTCTTGATCGGTGGATTGACTTGTCCAAACTACTAAAAAGGATTATGCGGAACTTCGTGATCTGTTTTTGCGTGAGCAGATTTTAAAACAGCGTTTCAAAGGACTTGGCTGTTTTTTTTAAAGGAAAGGTCGGTCGCGAGCGCTGAAGAAAAATGCGAGCTTGTGGAACAGTACAGGACTGCACATCCTGATCGGACGTTTGCCCGCAAGGGAACGGACACGGTTTTCGATATAAATGTCGCTTTCTTCGCACATCACCAAAATTGTGTTGGTTCAGACCGTGGATTTGGCTCTTGGCGTTCAAATCAGAACCGTAATCGTTACCGTGGAGGTCAAAATTCCCGCGGTGGTCAAAATTTCCTTGTAGCGGACGGGATCGTGGCAGCTGGTTTGAACAGTCTACTACCAGTGGTGGTCAGCAGTCTGGTCATTTAGGTGCAAATACCGGTACACCTAGAGGTGGTCAAACAGCGTCTAACTCTCGGTATCCGCGTAACCGTGGCCGACAGCGCAGGACAGGCTCATAATACCTCAGGTACACCCGCAGGTTGTTACAATTGTGGTTGCTGGTTTCATAGCTCGGGATTGTCCATCTGTAGAGCAGTCAGCAGTGAATGTCGCGGGTATGTCAGGCAATGTTTCGGATCCATCTACTGTAGCCCATTCGATGGTGTCACATGTTAACACTGACGGCTTACTGGTTGAGTCAGGAACTGTCAATGGGTTTCACTGTTCTGTGTTGAGGGACACAGGTTGCACTACTGCGGGAGTGCGCCGTTCTTTTGTTCTTCCACACTAGTTCACTGGTGAAGAACAACATTGTCGTTCTTTTGGAGGTAAGATTGAGGTTTTCCCTCTTGCTGTGGTCTCAGTTAGTACACCTTACTTTGAGGGTGACGTGCTTGCCTGTGTTATTGAGGACCCAGTAACGGATCTCATTCTTGGTAATCTTCCAGGTGTTACTTCAGCATGCTCAGGTGCTGGTGGATCTTTTGTCCCATGTAATGTGACTACTCGTTTACAGGCAGACAAGGAGAAAAAGTTGCCTGTACCGTTTGTCAGTGCCTGATTTGTCTGTGCTGGATGTACAGCCCTAAGGAATTTGCTGCTATGCAGAAGCGTGATGCCTCTGAGTCATTTGTTCTCTTCAGTTGTAACTGAGGTACCTTCCCCTTTGACTAAGCCTGTTTTTGTTATTTTTAATGATGTTCTATGTCACTGGTCAAGGACAAGGGTGAAGTTAAGCGTCAGGTGGTAGTTCTCAGGAATTACGTAACGTTGTGCTTCATACTGCGCATGACAGCATTTTTTTGGGTCATGTGGGATCAGACGTACTCTACAGCGAGTTCTTGCATCGTTCTTTTTGCCAGGAGTGTCTCAGTCAGTCAAGGAGTATTGTCGTTCATGTGATACTTGTCAGAAGACTGTGTCTCGTAACCGCGTCCCTTGTGCGCCGTTGCACAAGATGCCGTGGTGGTTTCAGTACTTTTTGAGAAGGTAGCGATGGATTTGGTTGGTCCTTTGGAGGTGTCTTCTTCTGGCTTTCGGTACGTTCTGACGTTGGTGGATACAGCTACTAGGTTTCCGGAGGCTGTCTCACTCAAACGTATTGATACAGTCACTGTGATGGAGGCTCTTCTTTCTATTTTTTCAAGGTACGGTTTGCCTTCCGAAATTCTTACTGATTGTTGAGTACTCAGTTTGTTTCAGACCTGATGAAAAAGTGTACCGTCTGTTTGTCTATTTCTTCTGTTACCACTACTCCATACCACCCTCAGTCTAACGGGATGGTGGAAAGGTTTAATGGCACCTTGAAGTCCATGCTGAAGAAGGTTTGTCGTGACTGTCCCAAGCAGTGGGATCGGTACATTCCGGCTGTTCTGTTTGCATATCGGGAGTTGCCGAATATGACCTTAGGGTTTTCTCCTTTTGAGTTACTTTTCGGTCATTCACCCCGTGGTCCTATTGCTTTGTTAGCTGATCAGTGGACTGGCACACAGATGACTGACGATGATGACAAAACGTTTACCAATATGTACATGACTTGCACAATCGGATACTGGACAGTTGTGCTCAGGCA
>JADBJO010036231.1:0-10000 GCA_016801955.1 Conus betulinus | reverse complement strand
CCAACTGGAGTCAAGGCATAGCAGTGACAGGTCCAAGGGGCCATGTGTTCTTCTTTGACGTGAAACTCGCAGATTATATTCCTTGCCAGTTACAACGTATTGAACTTTACCCTGCAAGGTAAATCAAGTGATCTCATCGAGTGCACACACTTGGTGGTAGTGGTTCACTTCTTTTTCTTGTCAGGAGAGAGAGAGAGAGAGAGAGAGAGAGAGAGAGAGAGAGAGAGAGAGAGAGATTTTTCATATACCATCAATGACTGTAATTCCTATTTTTTCACTCTTTTATGCAGTTTTATTTGTTTTCAGAGACTTCATGCAATATTTTTTAATATTCACATAGTGCAAACCGTGTGTGCCATTGAAATTTAAACAAACTATCGTTTACGAGGCTTTAAATTAATGCAGTATGACAAAAAAAAAAAAATATATATATATATATATATATATATATATATATATATACTACAGCTGCATCTTTTCATCGGCACAAAAAGACCAGGGAGAGATGGGGATGTAATTGGTGGAGGCCTTCAGGTATATGGACGGCTCTATTAATCACAACGAAGAGGCAGATAGAGGTCTGACCCAGAAAAAAGCTACAGCCTCTGCACTCAATCATCTGGAGCAGCAGGTGAAATAACGCTGGCCATCAGGTGCGCTGTCACAACCCCTGCGTCCCCCCTTGAAATTAGTGCCTCAAAATACACCGGGAGTTAAACTGTGAAATTTTAATTGCAGTCGTAATACCAGGTACCAGAACACTACATCTTCAAAATCATTCAGAGTCTGCGCAAATGCTGTGTTGGTTAATTGGGCACGCAAGAAGGATTATCTGATGTAAGACCTGCTCATCAACTCCTGCACTGAAAAAACAGAGGTGAAATAAAGGACGACTAAACATAAATTAACCCTGCTCAGTCGACAAAGACCTCCAGGTAATCAGCAGACGAAAAGCCGGGATCCGTCAGGTTGAATACCGACAGAAAACGTTTTCTGCTTTGTCCGCCTCAAGCACCAAACGAAGTGGAAGCGTCTCGGTATACCTGTTTTGTTTTTCCCCCCCCATAAGAATAGTAAGTATTTAAACACGTTGGTCATCCAGTAAGCAGTAAACCCTCTAGAGGTCTTCATGGCCCTGTCTACAAGAGATGATAGGATTTTAAAATCAGCACAGGTTCCAGACCTATCAGCTTAATTAGCTGCATTGTTCAGAGTTTGAAAAGGATCATCAGCCATTATCTGCTTCCCTGATTAGAGACTAAAAGTCGCAGGAGTGCCGTCGAAGAGGGGAGGGGGAACAGTCAAGAGCACTGGCGACCCAGTCATAACTGGAAACACTGAAGACCAAGTCACACGACATTCTCAGGAACTGAAGATGCATTCCAGGCTCAGAGCTTTCCCTCGCACTCGGATTGATGCATGAAAAGCCTCTGATAAGGTGCAGACTTACGGCCTCCTCGTAAAGCGGCAAAGGTTTGGGATGAAAGGCAGCATGCTGCAGTGTATGTGCTAAAGTCTCAGTGTCTGTGAAGCCACAGTGACAGTCGATGGACAGCAAGGCCAAACAACATCGTGATAGCAAGCCATACAACGCGGAAGAGTCCCTTTCCCCCTTCTCTTCCACACCTTTATCAATGACCCAGTGATGATGATTTTTTCCCAACGGGTAACGTTGCAGAATTGTACGGTAATGACCCGGTGCAAAGAAGAGTACGCAGCGAGGATGACATAAGGAACAGGTCTGCCAAGTTGTCGGCTGGAATAGATGAATGCAGTGTGAAAGTCCTGAGAAAGAACTTACCCCCTGTAAAAAAAAACCCCAAAACAAAAAACAACAAAAGCCTGTCAATACTTCGCTGATAAGCGCCAAACATCTCACATTTGTATTTCACCCCCCCAGTAACAAAATAGACACAGAAACCCAACAAGAACAACCTAAAGGCACCTCTTTGTCAGTGACTGGAAAGAGCTTGCCACGGTACATCAAGCCAGTGTACCCGTCTAAATGCAAGCAAAGTCCTTCTGACACCGCCCACGCCGCAAAATGAACACTTTAAAAACACACAAAGAAGCATGCCAAACCTAAGCATATTGACGACAGTTCATTTTGTTGTCTAATGGACTCTTGAAAGTGACACCACCAGATTGCACTCTGATATTGGCTATGATGGCCCAAATATGCTTGGATCCGAGTGTATGTAATGTATGTGGTAAATACAAAAGTAGATTCATTCATCACACTACTGAGAATATATGTACGTGTGTGCGTACGTGTGTGCGTACGTGTGTGTGTGTGTGTGTGTGTGTGTGTGTGTGTGTGTGTGTGTGTGTGTGTGTGTGTGTGTGCCTGTGTGTGTGTCTGTCTGTGTGTCTGTGTGTCTATGACTGCAGTGAACGGAAAGGTTCCAACATGCTCTGTGTCACAATGTGCACGGACCATTTGCTAGTGTGTGGGTCTTCTTCTCCACCACGTGGTTCATGTTGCCTGGAGAGTGCACAATCAGATGGATGGTAAGACGCTTTCTGGCAGTGTGGGGCTTCCAGCTTCGATTTTATTTCTACAAGGTTCGTCTCTTTGTCTCTGTCTCTGTCACTGTCTGTCTGTCAACCATTCTCTGCTTATTTCAGCGTATGTAGGCTGAGAAGTCCGGTGACCCTGTGGGGGAGAAGAAGACAAGTAGAAAACAGCTTTCGTGTTCTATGTTGGCTGCTATCTAGAAACTACAACTGAAACCCAAAATTAACGATTGCGTCAGAGACCTCTGGCAGGAGGATTGGAATACACAGACGGATAACAAACTCTTTCAGATCTGTCCAAACTTTATGGAGTTCCTCTCATCTACGTCTGGTGGTCGTAAAGAAGAAACGGTTCTGTGCCGGCTGCACACCGGCCATTCGTATTTTACCCATTCCTACCTTTTAAAGAGTGAAGAGGCTCCATGGTGCATTCCATGTCATGTGCCACTCACAATGAAACATGTTCTTTTAGAGTGTTGGGACTTGCATGATGTGAGACACAAACATTTTACAGCAGATTCCATGAAAACCCTTGTTCAGAGACGTTCCGCCCCTGACACCATCTTTGAGTTCTTGAAAGACATTCACACTTCTCATCGGATCTGAGATTTTACAGTGGAAAGATTTTTTAACAAATTTTCGGATGGGTTTTTCGATGTATTTTAAAGAATGTGTGTGAATGATTGACTTGTGAGTTGATTTTAACGTGTGACAGCCCTGATGTGGCCCTTTGTGGTCGGCTGGGCTATAAGCAACATTATCTAATCTTATCGTATCTAGAAAGACCAGAATAACTTCTCTTTTTTTTTTTTTTTTTTTTTTTAATGGCACAGACAATGTTAGGTAGGTATCCGAGGTATGACCAGCACGTTGGGCTTTTTTTTTTTTTCAGATTCAGATGATTTAATCATTTGAGGCCATAGCCCCATATGATGAGGGCGATAACAATATTGCAGAAAAATAATTATCATAAAGACAGCAAAATTACGAGTAACGTTCAATGCGATTTAAAAGGATCATGATAACATTGTTTCTCTTAACTGAAAAGCTTTATGTACAGAGAGAAACTAAACTCCTAATCACATTCTCTTTCTCTTTCCAGAGAGAGAGAGAGAGAGAGAGAGAGAGAGAGAGAGAGAGAGAGAGAGAGAGAGAGAGAGAGTGTGTGTGTGTGTGTGTGCGCGCACGCACGTGCACGTGCACGCACGCAATCATATATTTAACTGTTTTTTTTTTTTTTTTTTGTTTTTTTTTCCTCTTTACATATTTGCTTTCATTTCCACTGTCTATGAGTGGGTTCGGGTTCGTTTTTTTGCCTATTGTTTCTTCCTCTTTTGGGGGATTGTTTGTTTCACAGACACATCATACAATAAAACATCGGCTTACATGGTTTTCATTCAGAGAAGCATATAACTAACTAAACATCTTCAATGGCTCCCATTCAGCTGAACAAATACTAGCTAAACATCTTCAATGGTTTTCCTTCAGCTAGGCACATAACTAACTAAACATCTTAAATGGTTTTCATTCAGATAAGCATATAACTCACTAAACAGTCGCAAATACCTAATCATATATACCTTGAAATGTCCACATCCAAATCAGGTTTTAAAGCACACATTTTTTTTTTTTTTTGTTTTTGTTTGCTCTTTTCACTATCTTTTTCACGATGTTACAATTGTTACAATTAAAAAAGGAGCCTTTACCTAGATCAGTTTCTCTTTCAAACAAAACTGTGATATCATATCCATACCCATATCGAAATTTGCTTATTACCATTTTTGTGATCAAAATTGTATGGTTTACAAATTTCACAAACGGGCATTTTACATCAATCGGTTTATATCCAAAAAGTACATCTGTCTCCTGTAAGGAAACTTTCTTATTTGTTTTGTTTAAATATGTATACACTACAGTCCTTCCATACTTTTTTTTTACTTTTTGGCACCTAAAGAAAAAATGTTCAATGTAGTCATTTTCATTACAGAAAGAGCACTTGATGGAATTCTTAATCCCCATTTTGAATAGCAGAATATTGGTTGGATAGATGTTATGAAGAAGCTTCCAATGTAGTAGTCTCAGTCTTTCTTCTTTAGTGCATTTATTTGCAATTAACCAATTATGCTCTGTTAGAACTAGTCCGTATTTTTTTGTTGCCAAAACTTTTGACCACATG
Source organism: Conus betulinus (assembly GCA_016801955.1). Taxonomy (NCBI): domain Eukaryota; kingdom Metazoa; phylum Mollusca; class Gastropoda; order Neogastropoda; family Conidae; genus Conus; species Conus betulinus. The sequence continues at coordinate 5,307 of JADBJO010036231.1, read as the reverse complement.
GCTCTGCTATCGACTTTGATAAACTAAGTCGAATAATTCTAGGGGTTATTTTCTTATGTACTTTTACTTCTCTAAATTGATCATCATTATACGACTGTATTAATGATTCAGCTGTTCGCGCTCTTAGGGCTGTACGCAGTGCATTGTACTCAAATTGTCTCGTTGCTTTCATACTAATCTTTTGGCATAGAGTTTCAAATGATATTACTGCGCCATCTTTAAAAATATCCCCAATAAAACAGATTCCTGCACAGACCGTCTTTAAAAAAATAATGGTTCGTTTCTAAATACTATCCGTGTGTTATTCCATATATTATTGTGATTTATTTCAATTAGTTTGCTATTTTTTAGGTTTTGCATCTTGTCAATCCATGTAGCGAGAACCTGTTTCCAGAATTCAGACTTTATGTAACCAAGCCCAGAAAACAATTTCGAGTTAGTATCTGACAAGAAGCACGATAAGTAACACCAAGCTTGGAGAAAAGAAACCTAGGAAACATGGACCAGATCTCTCCATTGGATTGTAATAATTGACAGCCCCCAGTTTATAATAAAAGAAGTTTGCATCGTTTTTTTTAAATCGATCATATTGAGCCCACCTTTACCTGTCTCATTACAAAGGACTACCCGCTTTACTTTCTCGAACGCTCGGGTATTTGAAAATTTCTTTTTCCAGAGAAATCTAAACAACATTGTGTTAAGTTTATTAAGCACATGCGGTGGAAGTATTAATGACTGCATAACGTGCACAAACTGTGAAATGAGAAATGTCTTGATTACACAGAGTTTTCCACTAATGCTAAGATTTCTTTTTGACCAAGATACCATTATTTGTTGGATTTTTTCTAATCTAGATGACCAATTTTCTTCAATCTGTGAAGCTGGTATCGAGTTACAGAAAACAATTCCTACAATTTTAACTTTTTCTTTAAATCTTATCAGTGCCTATGGGCCGTCCACTGACGTCATGCATTTTTCTTGAATTTTCATTCGTTACTATTCCTATCAAAGGACTGAAATAGAGTGTGCGTAGTAAGCCTTATATGTCTGCAGCATTAAAATGATATGCAAATGACCACACGTGAGGGGAAAGACCATTTTTCCTCATCACTGACTGGATGACCAGCCAGCGCTTTGTCTCGCTTGCAAAGATGGCGGCGCAACCTTCGACGAGTGTAGCGACCAAATCAGCGTACTTACACAGCTGAGCAAGCTCTGCTAATCTTTTTTGACAAAGATAATAATCTTTTATTCAACGACTCACTCGAGCATGAAGGTGAGATGATGATAGTGATGGAATTGCCGACCATATTCGTCAGTTATTGAGTCGTGCTGTGCGATCGCAAGAGTGTGTTCAGCTGACTGGTTACCAGCGTCGAACGAGCCAGCTAGTGTGTACTCTGCACTGTGTGCGAGTGGCCAGCGACGTGTTAGTCAGCGCGAGAGGGGAGCGCGGCGCTGCTCGCGCGTGACACGGGCAGCAGGAACGGTAGGGGAAGAGGAGGAGTGAGGAGTGAAAGAGAGGGTTGAAGTCCAGCAAGGGGGCGTGGTGGGGGGAGGGGGGGTGGTGGTCGTGGACTGACCTGTCTGCATGAGGTGTGAGCGTCTTGATAGACTTCTAGACTGTTCTACTTTCATTTACAGGTGTAGTGTGACAATATCAACTTTATTTTATTTTCAACTTTTTTTGCTCTGTGTTCTTTTTTGGATGTGAAGCTGTAGTGGTAAATACATATGTTTTTGATCGTGCAAAAAAATCTATCCAAATCTAAATGCCTAAATATTTTTTTATGATCAAAATTAAAACAAAAGAAGCCCAGATTCAAAATCTCCATTCAATTTCCTTCAAAAAAAAAATATATATTCATTTTTATATCTTTTGTAGTTTCTGAGCTAGAATTTTTTTGTTAATTATTACCCCCCCCCTCATTAGATTTCCCTGGCACTGGGAAAGCCTTTGTAAATTCCTTTGAAACTGAGTCAAAAGCACGACGGTAATCAACTGCCAACAGAATACCTGGCTTATCTAGTGTGTTCATCATATCTATAACATCATCAATTAGTCTAACCATTGTACTGATTTTTCTTCCTTTTATAAATCCAACCTGGTTTTCATTGATAATACAGGTGATTATCTTTGTTAGGCGTAAAGCAAAACACTTAGCAATTATTTTATAATCTGTATTTGTGAGAGATATTGGGCGCCAATTGGCCAATTCATCACGTGGAAGTTTTTTACCTTTGTGTAGGAGGGAAATTACAGCTTGTTTTTGCGAAAACTGACATCTCACCTTTGAGGTAAGCCATATTGAATGATTCATATATCATATTGTTCAATTTAGACCAAAAGAACTTTAAGAAACTGGTTGTAATTCCATCTGGTCCAGGTGCTGAGTTATTCTTCATTGCTTGTAGAGAAATTGCAATCTCCGCAAGCGAGAGTTCTGAGTCAAGGTTCAACTTTTGTTCTTCTGTTAATTTAGGGACTCGGGTTCCATTCATAAAATCGTTTGCTATGTTAACATCGAATTGTCTAGTTGTGCTATACATTTCTCTGTAGAACTGTGTTTGTTCTCTCATAATTCCTTCCTGTGATGTTACAACATCTCCCTGAGGAGTTTTTAAGCTGTCCATTATTTTTGCACTGGCTCTTGCCTTTTCCAGATTGAGAACCTCGCTCTCTCTCTCTCCTCTCTCTCTCACTCGCTCTCTCTATCTCTCTCTCTATTACAGCTGGATTTAGGCTCGAGATTTCTGAGCTGGCAGTACATCGTTATCGATATAAAAACGTTTGTAGACAACGACTTCATTTGTCCGCTATGGTTTACTGAAAGCCAATAAAATGTGCATCTTGTTTTCTGTTGCCCAGCACTCAGAAAGTGCGAAACGTTAATTAAGCCTAAATATTATAGACATCCTTCTTTGTTTAAACGGAAGTCTGTTAATGTCCTCGACTATACCTGAAGACGTACGCAATCTTTTTTTTTTTTCTTTTTTTGTTTTGTTTTGTTTTTTCTAATAGAAAAGGATTTTAAAATGAGAGGTGTTGTGAGTTAAGGAAAATGAAGTTAAGTACATGAATACATTTTTATATCATCGTTAACCTCTGTTTTGTATCTGTTATACCTCTTCACTCAGTAGCATGTTCCCATTCCCCTTCATGATGGGCCGGGGCGTAATGTGAATAAAATACCTTGACTCTCTCTGTCTGTCTGTCTGTCTGTCTGTCTCGTCTCTGTCTCTCTATCTCTTTCTCTCTCTCTCTCTGAATGTCTGTCTGTCTGTCTGTCTGTCTGTCTGCTGCTGCAAGTTATCTAGTCTAAGAGCGCAGTATATACCAGTTAAGTTTTTCAGGGATCCCTGTCAATTCCGGTTAAGTCTGCTTATGGCATCTCAAAATGAAAGTGTAGTAAGAAATTTCTCAATTTACTTGTTCAAGGCATTTCAATTTCGATCAGTTATGACTTCGTGAATGAGAATTTCATCCAGTCTTTGATGTGTATGTAAAATTCATACATTGTTGTTACTTGCTCCATACCCCCTTCACAAGGGGCAATGAATGGCTTTATATGAAATAAAACCATATGAGTTCTGAGTTCTCTGTCTCTGTCTGTCTGTCTGTCTGTATGCCTGTCTGTCTGTCTCTCTCTCTCTCTCTCTCTCTCTCTCTCTCTCTCTCTCTCTCTCTCTCTCTCTCTCTGAGACTCTTGGTTTTTTCATTCAGCCATTACGTACCCCGGGCACTTACAAAGGCTGCCAATTCTGACTTGGAAGAGACAGGGTAGCTGTCAGTCACATTTGTTTAATAAGGGAAAGTTTGTTGCTGTGTGGCTGGTTTGCTGGATTTGTGCAAGTCATTGATTCTTTGGTTGAGCTGTGTGTGGTGTGTGTGGTGTGTGTGTGTGTGTGTGTGTGTGTGTGTGTGTGTGTGTGTGTGTGTTGTGTGTGTGTGTGTGTGTATGTGTGTGTGTGTGTGTGTGTATTCTCAGTGAATGACATACGCGTTTGTCTCTATGTCTCTCTGCCTGTCTGTCTCTGTATCTGTCTTTCTGCTTGTCTGTCTATGTATCTGTCTTTCTGCCTGTCTGTCTCTGTATCTGTCGTTCTGTTTGTCTGTCTCTGTGTCTGCCTCTCTGCTTGTCTGTCTCTGTAGCGTGTTGTCTGTCTATCTGTCTATCTGTATCCGTCTTTCTGTGTTTCTCTGTCCTCTACCTCTCTCATCTCTCTTCTCTCTCTGTCTCTGTCTCTCTCTCTCTCTCTCTCACTCTCTCTCTTCTCTCTCTCTGTCTGTCTGTCTGTGTCTGTCTGGTGTCTGTCTGTGTGTTGTCTGTCTGTCTGTCTCTGAATCTCTCTCTCTCTCTCTCTCTCTCAATCGCTCTCCTCTAGAGCTCTCTCCTCTCTCATTCGGTGTTTTCTTGTTTGCTCGTTCCCAGTTATCACCCCATTTAGCTCTATTTTTCAACTCTCCAAAGCCCTTGTCTGAATGCGTCATTCCTAATCACAGAACAGCAGGTGGTTTAGCCAGACATTATACTACGTTCTTTCCTACCGCCCAAGAAGAAGCCGCCATTTTGACTGAACAGCATTGTCTTCACGCGACAACGACGACAGATCACACCAACCCCTGGCTCTACCAGACAGCGATTTTGTGTCTTTCCACACTTGCCACCCTGCCCCCCCCCCCCCCCCCCCCCCCCCCCCCCACCCCCCCCCCCCTGAAGTGCAGACATCTATTGTCTGTACCGAAGGATGTGAAGAAGATAATAATAGAATCGAAGGTTCTAAGATGGTAACTGAGGGGGAGAGGGGGGGGGAGGGTTGCATTATTTTGTCGCAAATACAACACCCATTTTTGCGCCCGAATATGATGAGAAATGATCGGCTGCTCGTTCTTCGTTTTCATGTCCATGAATGTGATTGGTTTTTTGCCTGAAGAGAGCCAAGAGGGTCGAAATGCATACGTGTTTTGTCCTGTAATCTGTTTGTCTGTATCGTCCTTGCGGCACTAACACCACCTGTCTTTATAAAATTTGGTCTCAAACGCATGTTTTCATAGGGATGGCATGATCATCTGAAAGAGAGGAAGTCAACTGTCGTCCTAGATTAACTAATAAGATTGAAATGAATTATGTTCAAATGGAAATTGATTATGTCACCCAGGGTGTCCTATGGGGCATAAGAACATGAAATGGATCCTGTGAAAAGGGGTATCGAAGGGCGAAAACAGTAAGCCTGAGGGGCAGATGACGTCATGAAGGATCAAGATTGGCAGAAACAAAGTTGAAGAGACTGAAGCAGAGGCGTCAC
>JADBJO010036230.1:5000-11290 GCA_016801955.1 Conus betulinus | reverse complement strand
AGAGTGAGGAGAAGAGAGGAGTAACAACATCTCTTCTTAAAATCATCTAGATTCATCAATTGTAATTAATATGTTCTTAAACATCTTATTTAAAGTAACGCCAACAATACAGAGAGGTGGAAGTTGATTGAAGGTACAACTCAGAGTACAGGGAGACTCGTGATTAAAGGGACTGAGAGAGATGTGCGTAGAAGAGGAAAATGGAAAAGATTCAGTGGCACAGATGGAAAACATCTCTTCGAAACATTGATTATATAGTTATCTGTCAATCTTGTGTGGGGGAAGAGAGAACGAGAGAGAGAGAGAGAGAGAGAAGAGAGAGAGTGAGATGGAGAGGACGAGAGAGGGGAGAGAGAGAGAGAGAGAGAGAGAGAGAGGAGAGATGGGGGGAGGGGGTCCACCAATTCCAAAACCACTGTTATTTTGAATTGTCGAAAGTCCTTCATCAGTGGTAATATGTTCTTCTAATCTCATTCAAGTGACGTCAGCATACACAGAGGTAGGAAATTTGATTCAAAGTTACAACGTCAGAATGCGGGAGGGCTTGATTTAAAGAGAAGGCAGAGAGGGAGACTGAAGTAGAAATGGAAAACCATCGGGTACAGATGTGGAAAACACGTCTTGGAAAATTTGATTATATCTACTGTATCTGACAATCGGGTTGGGGGGGAAGAGAGAGCGAGGAGAGAGAGAGAGAGGAGAGAGGAGCGAGAGAGAAGAGAGGAGGAGGTGAGAGAGAGAGATGAGGGAGAGAGAGAGAGAGAAGAGAGAGACAGAGAGAGAGAGGGACAGGAGAGAGAGAGAGGTTTAGAGAGGTTCAACAGGGAGAGACGCCCAGGAGTGTAGAGAGGTGACAGAGCGTTGAAGAGACGACAAGATTTGGACGGGAACAAGAGTTTTGCTTTTTTTTTTTTTTTTTGAGAGTTTTGTGAGGGGTGGAGAGAGAGAGAGGGGGGGAGAGAGTCAGAGAGGGGAGAGGAGAGAGAGATGAGAGAGAGAGAGGAGGGAGGGGAAGAGGGATAAGTCCAGGACATTCCGGATATTACGTTCTTATGAATTGTCAAAATCCTCATTACACGTGAAGAGCATGTTCTTTCAGAATGACTCAGTAACGTCAACATGATTTATAGAGGTAGAATATTTACTTTCACGATAGCAGTGACTACAAACAGACCAGAAGGGGTTATGGGTGGGAAATGATCTTGGAAACATTGATTATGCATTTGTCTGTTCACTCGAAGAGAGAGGAGAGAGGAGAGAGAGAGAGAGAGAGAGAGAGAGAGAGAGAGAGGAGAGAGAGAGAGAGAGGGAGAGAGAGAGAGAGAGAGAGAGCAGCTCAGTAATTCGCTGTGAGACACAGGGAAGAGTGAGATGGAGCGGGATTCTCAGAGGCCATTACTGGGAAGGCGAGTAAGATGTTTCTTCCTTGCCGGTTTCCATTTTAAGCCATTATCGCCTGCTAATGTAATCAGACCAAGGGGCAACAGGCGAGTATGAATGACGCACCAGAGTGACGCTTATCACCGCACGTTACTGTTTGTGGCGCTGGGAGGGGGAGGGGGGGGGGGGGGGGGGGGGCGAGGAAAACAGCGAAGCTTTAAAAATGTAAATGTCTGCTCTTAAGACAGGGAAAATTTTGACATTTTGCCAAGATACATCAAGTGTTTGACAAACTGTCAAAATATGACGCTCGAATCCTTTTCAATGAAGCCAAATCTTGGCATTGTTGAACTTTTCTTGAAATGATGTCCGTTGGTTGCATGATTCGAGTCAGATCAGTCCATCTGATGTTTTCCATTCGATCTTGTGGTGATTATTTAGCACACGCACAGCGACCAGAATTTTTTTTTTTTTTTAGACATTTTCTGTTGACGTTTTCCTCTCGCCAGTCTATGGGAATGGGAAGAATAAATATCACACGAAATGCAATCATTTCGTCTTTATTTGTATTCGTTTCGTCTCCCTTTCCTTCAACAACAAACATATTCTCAACAATCCCAGACAAAATGCAATTGCTATAGATCTAACTTGCTCTCTCTCTCTCTCTCTCTCTCTCTCTCTCTCTCTCTCTCTCTCTCTCTCTCTCTCAAAAGTATGTGAACTGGAATACCTGTGGTGACACATTGAACAGCGACTATACGCCGATTTTTGGTTTACATCTTTATTACAGTTGTTAACATCAGAACAATTCAGGGAGCCACGCTTTCAGGTTACAGAAACTACATTATTTCTCTCGAAACCAACAATGGCCCACATCTCCTTTCTTTTATCCACTTTCAGTGTGGAAATTGAAGACACATCAATAAGAATTTTATAATTATCAAGGGGAGAGAGAGAGAGAGAGAGCGAGAGAGAGAGAGAGAGAGAGAGAGAGAGAGAGAGAGAGAGAGAGTTAGAGAGAGAGAGAGACAGACAGACAGACAGAGAGGCAGAAGGAGAGAGGGAGCTCTCTAGGATCCTCAAACAATAAGCTTGGGAATCCTCTTTTCCATTGACTTGTCTTCCCTTATTTTCGGCTACTTATTTCATTAAAGCACTTTCTACCAGTTTCCGTATCCTGTTCCTCTCTGGCCACCCCGGGAGGGAACTGGATCCAGACTTTCTCCCCGTGGTAGTGAGAGTACTGCTGAATTACAAGCGGCGTTCGATGTCCGATACCATGGGTGGACTGACACAGCAGGCCATGTTCTGCTGATGAGATCGCCCTGGAGGCGAAAAATCGACTGGAGGCTGACGTAACAAATGGCTCCGTTAACACGACAGAATACTACGGCTCTTTTTATAGTCACAAGAAAGGTTTTTCAAGTTGAGAATTTTTTTCACTTGTCGCCCATCCCCCATGCATTTCATTCATTTTTTTATGTGTTTGTAAATATTTTCGAAATTTTTCTTTTGTGATGACAAAGGAACTGTTCGCCTGCATTTGCTCCTGCCCCCTCCCCACCCCCTCTCTCAAGTACTCATTTATTCCAAGCTAATGGAAGAGTAGGGGGTGGGTGGGGCCTGTCACTGCATGGACATGTTGGTGCCCTCTGTAGGAGAGACGTTCACTCACGCTGGTTCTACGCCTCATCAGTTTATACCGTCAGCAAAGGGCTTGGTAGGCACTTGTTTGCGTGCTTGGGATCAAAGCAGGCACCAGCCACTGAATACCACTGTGGTGACTCAGCGGCAGTGCAATGTCTCTTCTGGTGGGTTGCCTCACGCGAAGAGTTGACGCTCGTTGCTCCTTGCTGACTGCAGTGCCGGAGGGTGTTAAAGAGAAACTCGGATACAGCTGTAAACAGGAAGCCGGAATAAATAACGCGAAGAGAGCGCCCCTTTGCCGGGTACAAGCGATAGTGTTGTAACAAAATAAAAAGAATGTAATTAAACAAACAAAAACGAATGAAAATGAAATTAAATTCTGAACAAGGAAAAAATCTACCGTTCAATTCAATCTCACCAACATATGATCGAAATGTATCGCATTATTCTGTACAGCATAATCTCCTTCGTGTCGTGGTTTAATCAATGAAGACCATTAAGAACACTTGCTTCTCTGAATGCGACCCGTACTGCACCGGGCAGCATTCTTCGACAGTTTGCAGTATAGCACATTGTGTATTATGTGCATACGAAAGGCGTAAGAAGTAGCAGTGTTTATTTATTGGTCTCTCTCTCTCTCTCTCTCTCTCTCTCTCTCTCTCTCTCTCTCTCTCTCTTGGTCATTGTTCAGTTTTCTTTTTCTCCACCTTATTGAAGGGGAAATATAAAACCAATACGAACCACAGGAAACGCACGGCAAAGTGTTAAAACAGAACTCCATCCAACCTCTCCCCTTTACCCCCCCCCCCCCCCACCCCCCCCAAAAAAAAAAAAATTAAGACAAAATTCAGCTGACATGAAAACAGCTGCAAAGCTCCCTTAATACAAATACATAAAACAAAAAGGTGCAGGACTGGGGGTGCTGGTGGGCTGGTTTGGGAAGATGGCAGCAGAAAAAATGTCAGGAATTCTATACAGGCAAATTAGCACAATAACCAAACAATATAATATATGGGGTAAGGGAGTGGGGAGAGATAAAGGGATAAAATGGGAAGTGTAAATGCACACACGAAAAATATGCCTCACTGATTCTTACACTCATCTCTCTTCTAATTGCCTCGTCATTCGTTATTTCCTTCTTGTCCCGACTTCCTGCCTCCTTCAACAACATCTTATGATATCATTTGTTTGTTACATTTGTTTTTATATTGAATCTTGCATGCTATTTTCCGCTGCATTTCCCCAAATGATTTACCCCCACCCCCACCCCTTCCTCACTCCTCCTTCATCTCCTCTCTCCCTCTACAACCTTCCCCTCTTTCTACATTTTTCTCTGTCTTTTTTCATTTTTTATTTTTTTTTTTTTTGTTTTAGGTTTGCACTGTTTCCAAATCAGCGGGGTCCTGATTAGGTGGGGTGTTATTTTTTTTTTGTTTTGTTGTGTTGTTTGTTTATGGGTGGGGGTGGGGATGGGTGTTGTTGAAGCATTTTGTTCTTTCAGTTCTTCTCTTTTCTCTCTGACCTTCTGGTGCTAGAGTGGGGCACCCTTCCCCGCCTCTTCCTTTTTTTTTTTTTAGGGTGGTGGTGGTGTTGAAGTATTTTTTTCTTTCAGTTCTTCTGTTTTTCTCTCTGACCTCCTAGTGCTAAGATGGGTCATCCTCACCCTTCCCCCTGTCCCCCTCTCCCCCTCCCCCAACCCTAAAAATCTTTTTTCAGCTCCTGCTGCAAAAAAAAAAAACCCCAACAAACTACAAAGGGCCGTTCTCCTCCTTCCTTTCAGCATGCTGCACGTGAAGAAACTGATGGGTGTGGGTGAGTGGTTGCCAGTCATAATCCCCATCTTTGTCACACACCAACACTAGGCTTTCATTGCTCTCCTCAGAGCTCTTCGTTCCTCCCGCCCACTTTTCTCTCTGCCCTAGCACTCTCCCAAACCCTTTCTCCCCACCACCCCCACCACCACCCTTTCCTCCTCTCTCCCTGATCCTGTACTGTTTCTGAAAGTGTCTTTATTTCTCCACTGCTCTTGTCTTTCATTGCCACACACCTACCGGCTGCTGCGTAAGAAGCGCGTCCTATGCTTATTATGTTGGTTATTTGTGATGTCTGAAAAAATACGTATTTGTCGAAAACTCATATGTTAACAGTTTTTTTCCTCTTTGTTGAGAACACTCTTTTCTTTCAAACACCACGCACACACTCACGCACATGTACAGACACACAGACACACAGCCACACACACACACACACACACACACACGCACGCACGCACGCACGCACGCACGCACGCACGCACATACACACACACACACACCACACACACACAAACACACACACACACACATGCATGCATGCATGAACATAATTATTTGACTATGCACAGAACAGGTCACAACCAATGATAGAAATAAATCTGGTGTTTATTAGACATGGAAAATGCTGTATTCACCAGTTTTATTCGTGAAATTGTTCATTCAATAAACTTCGGTTTGTGTTATGTTTTGCAGACTTATATGTATTTTGACGGTTTCCAGACCCACAGCTGTAGTTTTCAGTCTTCTTGTTTGTTTTACGTTGATATAACTGGCAGAAAGACACACGCAGTAGGAACAGTGATAACTTCGCGTGATCTCAGTCCACTGTGACTGACAGTGTGACGCATGTGGTAAAAATGTAGATTTTTTTTCTTTTTCTTCTTAGTTTAGTTGTGTGACGCACACGGTCAAAATTGTTGATAATTGTGTGGGTTTTTTTTTAATCTAACGTGGCTAAACATTTGAAGCGTAAAGTAAATAAATCATTTTGCGCGTGCTTTGTCATTGGCCCAGTGGACAGTTGGGCGCAAATGTTAAAGACATTGATGATACTAGGTAGTATAGCAGTACTACGCATCTGATGATAACAATAACAGATTATCTTCTTATGAGTTGGGAATGATCATGGGTAGTAAAACATTTAAATGGCTCTTTTTCACAGGCTGGCTGTGGCTGACAGTATGACGCCCATGGTCACAAACAAAATTCGGATAGTTTCGTTGTTTGTTTGTGTATCCAGGCAGAAAGGGTTGGCATTACGATTCGTGTGGTAAAATATATTGAGTTATTTTTTGCTTGTTTGTCTGTTGTGTTGAAGCTGGGCAAATTTTGGCTGTACAATGGTGGACGGAATTAGCGCTGGCTGACCAGGTTTCATTTTCATTCACTGCTGGTTGCGCCATCTATCATGGCGGTATTTGGGTCACGTGTAGCACGTGCCCACTCCAT
>JADBJO010036229.1:5000-7500 GCA_016801955.1 Conus betulinus | reverse complement strand
ATGGTTTGAATTTTGTTTGTTTTTTTTTTATGTTGTCTATGTGATCGGGGTGTGTGTGTGTGTGTATGTGTGTGTGTGAGTGTGTGTGTGTGTGTGTGTGTGTGTATGTGTGTGTGTGTGTGTGTGTGTGTGTGTGTGTGTGAGAGAGAGAGAGAGAGAGAGAGAGAGAGAGAGAGAGAGAGAGAGAGAGAGAGAGAGAGAGAGAGAGAGAGAGAGAGAGAGAGAGTGCGTGTGTACGTGTATGTGTGGAAGTGTGCATGTGCATTCATGCCTGTGTGTCTTTACCAGATGAATGCTTGCATGGGTGCATACTCTCTGTCTGTCTGTCTGTCTGTCTGTCTGTCTCTCTCTCTCTCTCTCTGTGTGTGTGTGTGTGTGTGTGTGTGTGTGTGTGTGTGTGTGTGTGTGTGTGTGTGAACGTGTGTATCTGTATGTAATACGTCAGCTGAAAACTGGTTTTAATATTCAAAATATCTTAAAGCGTCTGGTTGGACAAGTGGATGGAGATAATATATTCTCTGGATCTGCAGGTCTGGGTTCTAACGTCTGCTTGAGAGAGTCAGGGTAATTAAAAGAAACTCTCCGGAATCAAACTAATGCTGCATGTGTGCCTGGAGACATTGAAAAAGAACCCTTGCATGCACGTGAAATCCACTTCAAGCCTCCATAGAAGAGCAGACTATTTCTTCTTAATAAAACAAATCACACACACACAATGAGAAAAAAAAAGTTATGCACTCTGATGAAACGTGCTCAGATATTACTCCCGAAGATACACCAATGATATGAGTGTAGAAGTGAAAAGAAAAAATTCACGAACAGTAAACCTCGTTGTAGGCCAGTTCACAGTGGAAAACAATCTTCTTCATCACCTTCTTCTTCTTCCTATTCTTGTCTGAGGCAAGACTGAACCTGATCTGGAAACCCAAGTCTATCAGGTTCCCAGAGAAGGTCAAACTCTACCAAAGGTTGGTAATGTCCTGTGGGTGTGAGATCTGGACACTAACTGCAGAACTGGAGGGGAAAAAACAGAACCTTCAAGAACAACTGCTGCAGACGTATTCTACCATCGACCACAATCACCATTACACTCGTGACTGTGTCAGGAAGTGAAGTTAGAGTCCAGAGAGAAGTCATCGAAAAAGGAAAGGCCAAAAAGAAAATCTTGCATTACTATATATTGCGCTTATTACTTATGTGGCCTCTGGCTTAATACTTCTGTGAACCATTCTTTGGTGAGGAAACACTGTGCAGAAGTGCTACTGTTCAGATGATTAGGCCAGATAGATGCATGCCAGTTTTAAGGGAAGATTGAAAAGAGGTAGGGAATCAGAGTGTCCCAGGTTGTCAGAGAGTCTGTTCCATGTCCTAGGGGCTTGGAAAGAAACATATCTATAACCATAAGTCTTAGTTTTGTGAAAATCACCCGGGAAGTCGAGAATCAGAACAGTGGAGCTAAGCGAGATTGGGATTTGGAGGAGCCCCCAGAACGCACCCTGGACCAGAGCCAGCGACAGCAGAAAAAGAGTACAGTCTATTTGTTTGGAAACAGGCAACCAGCAGAGAGATCAGACTCTGAAAACAGCAGCTGATGCCCAGCTTACTCTGCGGTTATGAGAGGTTGGCACAAACTGCAGAATTTGAGGAAACGGTTCAGTGTTCTGGGCATCACTGCTTCAGATGGATTCTCAGCCACACATCATCAACAAGGACACAACACTGATAGCTGCGTCAGACAGCAGGTCAACAGGCCAGACAGATGTCGTCTTTGCAGAGGAAGAGGTCACAACGAAAATCTTCTGTTAGTATGTACTGTTCTGATAACTCCCATTGCCTCTGGCTTGATACCGCTGTGAGCTGTTCTTTGATTGGTAAACATTCGGAGTCAGTATTGCTCTTTCCTAAGGAAAGCTGAGCAACTCCCACTGTTGCCGAGAGCGGTTCTTGTCTAGACATCGTCATGTGCACGCATAAACGGGTGGAGAGACATCGATTGATCCTGATTGGAGGGGGAGAAGGGAGGGTCTGTGCATAGTATACTGTTTCTCTTCAATTTCCTCTCCTATGCCCCTCCTTTTTCTCGTCTCTGTCTGACTGCATCAAATGCTTCTGTCTCCTTGCCTGTTGCGATATCTCTCTGTCTCTCCCTGTTCCTGTCTGTCCATCTGTCTGTCTGTCTGTCTGTCTCTCTCTCTCGCCTTGTGTCTGTGTGTTGCTCTCTTCCCCTGTATCTCTTCAACCCCGTCCTGTTTCAGGTCGATTTACGTTCAGTACAAGGCGCACACCCACCAAAGCCTTATGATAGGTCAGACGAAGAAATACCCAGTACCAGGTTTCAGGTCGATTTACGTTCAGTACAAGGCGCACACCCAAGCCTTATGATAAGTCAGATGAAGAAATACCCAGTACCAGTTTTCAGGTCGATTTTACGTTCAGTCCAAGGCGCACACCCAAGCCTTATGATAGGTCAGACGAAGAAATACCCAGTACCAGGTTTCAG
>JADBJO010036228.1:10000-11295 GCA_016801955.1 Conus betulinus | reverse complement strand
AAGCAGCAAGTTCAGTTGGGTCTTGTACAACATCTTTCATTTCTTCGAGTTACACTTTTGTAAGCGGAGATATCAAAAATACTCCTCTCTCAAATGTTATGTTCAAGATTTTTCGTAGTCCTCTCCAATTCACGTTGTCGGAAAAGGTCTCCAATCCTCTCTTTTCTATGAGTTTTCTCCTCGAACATATTTCGTTCTTGCAGACTAGGTAAGTATTCCACACTTCGCCTCTTATTCTCTCTCACCTCATCTCTCAGGTAGCTCTATCTCTATAGAATCTATCTCTCTACTAATTTAATATTATATTCTCTCGCTAATCTTCTACTCTCAAGGAAATTATCTATCTTCATTTCATCTCTCTATCAGTTTAATCCTCTCCTCGTCATTCATCTTCTCTAGTTGTAAGTCTCTATATATACATTTCGTTTATCTAAGCTCTAACAAGACTCCATACCGTCCCCTTCTATCTCTCTCCATATTTTCTCGCTCTAGCTACTCCACCCTCTATACTCTCTACCTCTCTCTCTCTCCCTCTCTCTCTCTCCAGTTCATCTGTCTCTCGCTGATTAATCTCTCTCTCTCTTATCTACTACTCGCTCTCACTCATTCAGCTCTCTATAATTTCATCTATCTCCTTTCTCTATATCGTCTCTATCGCCTCACACCTCTAGATATATCTAGCTGAAACCTATATCAGTCTCTAACCCTATCTAGCTAACTCTATCTCTCTTATCATTTAATATTCTGTAGATAATTTCAGCCTAGATCTAGACCTCTCACGTATCGCTATACCTAGCTAGTTGTATAAATATATATATCTAACTCTCCATATCTCATGTTAATATCGACTCTCTCTTATCTCTCTCTCTTCTCTCTGTCTCCCCTTTCTACGTCACCCTTCTCGGTATCATCTCTCTCTCTCTCTCTCTCGGCTTCTCTCTCTCTCTCTACATCTCTCTCTCTCTTTTCATTCTCTCTCTCTATCTCCCTCTCTCTCTCTCTCTCTAGCAGGATTATCAAGGCACTGCATTCTCGATATTATATTTGAAGGGAAGATGGCTCAGCTCATCCCATTTACCCCTAACTAACCAGCAACCGTACTATTTTCTTTCGGATTATGTTTGCAGCTAAGAACCTACAATGGACAACCAAAACCAACAAACCACAACAAAGACAAAGCTTAATGTATGTGAAGCAACAAGAACACATCTGTAGAAATTAACAAAAAACACCGACGACAACAACAACAACCGCAACAATAATGAAATGCTGTGTTTGTAAGTATAATACAACTA
>JADBJO010036228.1:0-7500 GCA_016801955.1 Conus betulinus | reverse complement strand
TCGAATCATAGCAGTTTGTTCCCATGTGTCAGGGTTGATGTTAAACGCTTTCAAGGATGTCCTGAGAGTGTCTTTGAAGCGACCCTTCTGATATCCATGGGTACAAAATATCTGTTGCAGCTCTCTGCAGAAGTGTCTTTTGGGCAGCCGGTGGTCAGGCATGCGAGTAACATGACCTGCCCTTCGAAGCTGAGACAGCATCAGGATGGTGTGGATGCTCGGCAGATCTGCTTGGTCGAACACCTCTGTGTCTGGGATTTTGTCCTGCCATTTTTTGTGTTTCACAGTCTTCTGAGGCAGGTTGTGTGGGAATGATTCAGCTTCTTGGCATGCTGTTGGTACACTGTCCACGTTTCACAGGCGTAGAGGAGTGTGGGGAGAACAACTACTCCATACACCTTCAGCTGGTCTCTACACTGTTGCCTTTTCTATTCCAAACCTTGGTGTGTAGTCTGTAGTTTCTGAAACTGAAGTGTTCATGGAGTGAATGGCAATCCTGAGACAGAGCTCTAAGTCTTACTATTATTATCAAATTATACTTTTTGCAGATAGCCCATTGTACAATGACAACATGCAGCTGTCGGAATACAGATGTTCATTATTTTCACTTAGACAGAGGGGACATGATAACCGAGGCAAGTGAACATAACTCAGCGGGATTTCTCCTTGGGTAAATCATCACGCGCAGCACCACAATGGTGAACAAAAAATTCTTTCACAATTACACGGCCCGCGTTCGTGCACGTAAATCACATAATTGGTTTTTAGTAAAAACAGATATAGCTTTTTTGCCCGGTCGCCTTAAGGATTTTAATATTTGGTCAGACTTAGGGCGACTTAAGATTTGACAGGTGTTAAGGCGACATTGTATAAGTTACCACTTAGGAAGACATATATTGTGTTTGTGTTCACATTGTATAAGTCACCACTTTGGTAGACATATATATATATATATATATATGTGTGTGTGTGTGTGTGTGTGTGTGTGTGTGTGTGTGTGTGAGAAAGGGGGAAAAAAAGAGATGGGAGAGAAGAAGGGGAGTGTTTTTAGACGATGCATAGGTTTTCATAATGGGTTAGGGTTGAGTCAGGGTTAGGGTTAAGGATTAAGATTAGGGTTGCGTCAGGGTTAGGGTTGTAAAGTTGTAAATGTGTGTGCTTTGTATAGATAGGGTGGTTGGGTGAGCGGAGCCCAGCCAAAGGAGGTTAACACTGTAAAAGGGAAATATATATTTTAACCTCTGCCAAGGAGGTTATGGTTAGGTAAGGTTAGGGGGTAAGATTAGATAAGGTTAGGTTAGGGTTAGGGTTGTAAATGTGTAAATGTGTGCTTTGTATGAGTAGGGAGGTTGGGTGAAGGATAGGGTCAGGGTTAGGGTTAGATAGGGTTAAGTGTAGGTTCAGGTTAGGGATAGGGTAAAGGTGTGAATGTGTGTGCTTTGTATTGGAAGGGATGTTGGGTGAGGGGAATGCAGCCAAAGGAGGTTAACACTGTAAAAGGGAAATATATTTTAACCTCTGCCAAGGAGGTTAGGGTTAGGATTAGGATTAGGGTCAGGATTAGGGTTGGGGTAGGGTTAGGGTTGTAAAGTTGTAAATGTGTGTGCTTTTTATATAGGTTAGGGTTAGGTTAGGGTTAAGATAAGGGTTGGAGTTAGGGTTGGGGTAGGGTTAGGGTTGTAAAGTGTAAATGTGTGTGCTTTATAGGTAGGGTGGTTGGGTGAGGGGAGCCCACCAAAGGAGGTTAACACTGTAAAAGGGAAATATGATACATTTTAACCTCTGCCAAGGGGGTTAGGGTTAGAGTAGGGTTAGGGGAAGGATTAGTTTAGGGTTAGAGTTATATATGTGTAAATGTGTGTGCTTTGTATGAGTAGGGAGGTTGGGTAAGGGTTAGGGTAGGGTTAGGGTTGGATAGGGTTAAGAGTAGGGTTAGGTTAGGGATAGGGTTAGGGTTGTAAAGGTGTAAATGTGTGTGCTTTGGTGAGTAGGGAGTAGGGTTGGTTAGGGTAGGGTTAGGGTTAGATAGGGTTAGAGGGGTTAGGTTAGGGTAGGGTTTGTAGTGTAGGGGGGTGTGTTTAGGAGTAGGGGGTTAGGGTTAGGGTTAGATAGGGTTAGGAATGGGGTTAGGTTAGGGATAGGGTTGTAAAAGTGTAAATGTGTGTGTTTGTATGAGTAGGGAGGTTGGGTGAGGGGAGCCCAGCCAAAGGAGCTTAACACTGTAAAAGTAATCAAGCAACTGGTTGAGTGACTAAGACTTTCTTTCCATAGCAGTGTGCATCAAAACTAAAAGCACATTTAGACCTCTAGTCCATTTTGAAATGCCGTAACCCATTTGTGGATAGCATGCTTTTGGAGCGTGAAGTTGTGCATAGCTCAGCTGTATTGTTGTCAGCTTGAATAAAACAGAGAAAAAGAGGGAAACCTTAAAACATTCCCCTTAGTTCTAATGTACAGTGAATATCAACCTTAAGGGTACCAAATGTCAACCTAAGTGAGAAGTAATACAAATACATATATCAACCTTAAGGGTACCAAATGTCAACCTAAGTGGGAGGTAATACAAATACATATATTACATTTTTTCTCCTTCTTTAAAATGCTACCTTGGCAGAGGTCTGAGCTCTCCGATTTTATACTTCCAATTCTTAAGAACAGAGAGTACTTTAAAACGGACTGAGGAAATGCTGTCTGTCTGTACTCTGTCTGGTATAGTCTGTCCAGAAAATTATGTTTACGTGCTCCAGACAAAACTAGTGTGTCAATCTTTCTTGAAACTTGTAATTTTATGTTTCTTATGGGTCAAGGATGATGATGACCGGTGTCTTATTTGAGCTATTTAGCAATAATTCGGGCGGAAATGGCAAAAAAAAGGCTTTCGTCCCTGCAGTGCACTTTCAAATTATATTGGTACATGGTTACATTCAACATGCTGCTGGTAGCCTGGCGTGCAAGTTCAGTGGTAAGAACGCCCGTCCAGTGATGCAAACAACAAGGGTTTGATGCCGATGTACGCTTTGACGCCGCTTTTTTTAATGTTTATTTTTGTAGTGGGAAGTCGACATATGTACAACTGGGAATAAGTTTATTTGCCTTGCATCTTGTTCTAGTTTAAGGTGTGTATACTTTATAACTTATTCAACAGGTTGTATATGTTTCAGTGCAATGTTTTCATGGTTTTTGTTTTTTTTTTTTTTTTCTGTGATGTCACACAACCAAGCTTGAAGTGTGAAGTTTGACACGACTGGCATGCAAACAGACTGAGACTGATACACACACATACACTTCTTGAAAGCCATACTCACATATAGAACACAGACAGACAGACAGAACGACAGACACACACACACATACATGCCCACATGTTCAGGCATAGGAGAGAGAGAGAGAGAGAGAGGGGGGGGGGGGGGGGGATGGGTGGGGGTTGAGTGGAGTTCAAGCGTGCTACAGGAATTTGGATGGAGGCAGACAGACTTCTTCTTCTTACACTGGCTATCAACTCCTGCGGTCACCCCTAATCTAAGCATGCAACTATAAGTCAATACACAACACACCTACCTAGCCTTGGGGGTGTTTTTTGTATGTATGGCTGTTTTGTTTTTGTTTTTATCTCACCTTAAAGGTAGCCATATACTCCATCTTCAGGGAACTGGGAAGAAAATTTGGAAAAAAGACAGGATGTAGAGCACAAGAGGCAGAAATAAGAAATCTTGAAGAGAAAAAGAGAGCATGACAGGAAAGAGGAACCCCTAACTACCCAACGACAGTGAACGTGTGATAGTTCCTGTGGTTCCAGAAACAGGAGGGGCCCTTAATTTCACATTCCGCAGTGCCCCACTGCAGGAGAGGCAGAAAGACAAATTGTAGACAAGCATTCTGAAACAAACCATATCAAACGCTGCCTTTTCATTTTGAAAGTGATTTAATAAAGTGATTAATACCGTAGTGGCGATCACAAGAAGCAACTTCCAGCAAAAACAAATGAACCACCAACAAAACCAACTGTGTTGCTAAGCAGTCGCAAAGCCCTATTTCTATTATGCACATCAATATCCTTGACCATAAGCATAACTTCATAAGTCAAAGTGTCCACACACCAAATTGGAGCTGAGTCCAACAGTTCCACTATTGTGGAAAAACAACAACAACAACAACAAAATGGTATTTAGGGCCCTCTAAATACCCCCAATCCCACCCCACCCCACTCCAAACTATCTTCCTGACCTTGACCTTGTCAATAGGGTATTTTGAAAAAGAACAACTAGACATTCTATGTGCAAGAGTTGGGAGCCGGTGGATGATTCCTCCATTGATGAAGGAGATCCATGCAAGTCAAACATTTCACCGGCCAGTCAAAGCTGACCAAAAGTGAACAAAACATTCAAACACAGCCAATAATGAGGAAGAAGACACAACAATCAAACCTATGTCACAAAAGAGGCAGACATACTTGGAGCAAGGTGCATCCCAAAGAAAAAAAATTGCATGAAATTGAAAAAAAAATCTTTCTCAGCCCCCCAAACACATCACCCCACGCCTCTGGAATTGAAAATTCCATGGATGCATTCAGCCTGTTAAAGATACATAAAAATGGCCATACATATAGACAAACAACACTACCAAGTAAATAATATGAATCATTCATGTGGTTTATAGCACCATCGACCACTATTGACAACACTACCAAGTAAACAATCACTCAATCATGTGGTTTATAGCACCACCGACCACTATGGGCCACATCAGAGTTGACACCTTGTCAGCTAAGTAAAACAAGTGTACATCATGGCTGCCATGCGAGTTGGGTCGCATGATTTTAATTAAGGGGAGAGTATGTAGAGCCTAAAGTTAACGTGAGAGCGTTGGTCTTGAACCTGTATTCAAGACGTGTTTAGCGGCGGAAGGCCAGGTATAGAGTAGCGAGTTCCTCTCTGGAGAGGTAAGCTCGGGCTCTCCGATTGACTTGTGGGTGCAGAGGCCGAGAGCGAGTTGAGAAGTGCAGTCGGTGCACTGAGCGCTCCTGATCGACCCCGGGTGGGGGTTTGACAGTACTCAGGTTTGCTGGTTGGCACCAGGTAAGTGTTCAGTTGTAAGGGGTTGACAGGGACTATAGGTGTAAAGGGTCGCTTTAAATGTAACACCTGGAGAGGTATTTACACGGAATTTCCCTGTTTCACAGTTCTCCCTTTATTCAGCTACCCGCTTACTGAGGGCATCCCGGACTGCCTTGGCTGGGGCCTAGCGATGGGCACTGGAGTGGGTGTTCGGAAGTAAGCAGTCTAGTGTGAAAGGTCGTCGCAACTAAGCCCTTGGGTCGAGGAGTTGGCGGAGGGGACCACGAGTCTCTGTGGGATGGAAGCCGGCCTCACTACCCCAGGCATGGGTAGGACGATGAATTGAGGGCCAGGTGTAAAGAAAGCCCGATAACGCAGGAATGATACTGATCCTTGCGTGGTTGTGTGCCATGGACTGGTACTTAAAGAGTGCTAGGGTGTGCCCGTGACTGGTCTCTGTTAGTTCACTTGTTTTTATGTGTCTTTTATGTGTAAATGGAAATGTGGCTCTATGCTGAGTGGATGATACAAATTTAAATTAGCAGCCGAAGAGTTATTTCGGCATTCTTAATTTCTGTTGAGTAAATTTATAAATTGTAACTCCCTATGGGAGGGGAACTGGGAAATTGAAATTTTTGTTGTGCACCTTGGTTGAGTGGAGAGATAGTGTGTGTGCACAGAGTAAGCCTTGTTGTGTGTGTATGGGAGTTTGACCACATGTGACAGTGTTTATTCTTCTTCTTCTGTGTACACAGGCTGTCAACTCCTGCGGTCACCCCCAATCTAAGCATACAGTCAATACACAACCTACCTACCTAGCCTGGGGGTGGAATTTTGTGTGTATGGCTGTTTTGTATCCCACTTTAAAGGTAGCCATACTCCATCTTCAGAAAATTGGGAAGAAAGCTTGGAAAAAAAGACAGGATGCTGAGCACAAGAGGCAGAAATAAGAAATCTAATTTATCTTAAAGAGAAAAAGAGCATGACAGGAAAGAGGAACCCCTAACTACTTAACGACGGTGACCTTGATAGCTCCTGTGGTTTGAGAAATCTCGCTTTGGAATTCCGCTGATACCCTGAAGTCGGTGTTTTTGAAAATGCAACTGTTTCGGCTCTAGCATTTGCACTACGAGAGCAGTAATATTTCTTGCTTGCAAATTACTTTTCTGCTAAAGAAGCCGTTACACCACACACATCACTACACCTGTGCTACCCTGCTTCCTTTCCCTCAGCAGCTGTGTTTTCCTTCATCCCGATGCTGGATATTTTTTTTTGAGGATTCCTTCTTTTCTTAAAGATTCAAACACTCTCAACTGTTCCTGAGGGGGCAGAAGTAAAGCTGCTTTCACACTCTCTTCTTCCTTATGCTTCCTCTTCATGTGTCTTGAAAGTTTTGCTTGAAATGTCCCACAAAAGACACATGGACGTGGAGGCTTCTTGTAAGTTTTGCATGAAGTGCTTGAAGTGGAAGTTGACTGTGAGAAAGATGCCGACTTTTCTGAAGGCTGGTGTGAACTACCTCCAGTAACAGTAGCCTTCGAGGAAGAAGCTGACCTTGCAACACACTGGGGTGAAGTACCTGCACTAACACTAGTCTCAGAGGAAGAAGCTGACCTTGCAACACACTGGGGTGAAGTACCTGCACTAACACTAGTCTCAGAGGAAGAAGCTGACCTTGCAACACACTGGTGTGAAGTGTGCCTGCAGTAACATTAGCCTCTGAAGAGGAAGCTGGCTTGGCAGAAAAAAGCAGTCTCCGCGGAAGAAGCCAACTTTGCACCAAGCTGGTGTGAAGTGTCTGCAGAAACAGTAGTCTCCGTGGAAGAAGCCAACTTTGCACCAAGCTGGTGTGAAGTGTGTGCAGTAACAGTAGCCTCCGAGGAACAAGCTGACCTTGCAGTAGATCGGCGTGAAGTGCCTGCAGTAACAGTAGCCTCCAAGGAACAAGCTGACCTTGCAGTAGATCGGCGTGAAGTGCCTGCAGTAACAGTAGCCTCCAAGGAACAAGCTGACCTTGCAGTAGATCGGCGTGAAGTGCCTGCAGTAATAGTAGCCTCGAGGAACAAGATGACCTTGCAGTAGATCGGCGTGAAGTGCCTGCAGTAACAGTAGCCTCGAGGAACAAGATGACCTTGCAGTAGATCGGCGTGAAGTGCCTGCACTACAGTAGCCTCCGAGGAACAAGCTGACCTTGCTGTAGATCGGCGTGAAGTGCCCGCAGTAACAGTAGCCTCCGAGGAACAAGCTGACCTTGCTGTAGATCAGCGTGAAGTGTGTGCAGTAACAGTAGCCTCCGAGGAACAAGCTGACCTTGCTGTAGATCGGCGTGAAGTGCCTGCAGTAACAGTAGCCTCCGAAGAAGACGAAAACCTGGCAGTAGACTGGTAGTACATAGCGTCTGATGTGTCAGTAACCTCCAAGGGAGCACTTGTAGGGGTTCCTGCAA
>JADBJO010036227.1:0-11296 GCA_016801955.1 Conus betulinus | reverse complement strand
AGAGGAAAAGAGACGCTTGGGACGAATAATGGAAGAGAAGAAGAGAATCTTTAGGAATCTGATTATAAAAAGAGATTAGCAAACACATTAATGAAGGCATCGAAACGGCAAACGAAACTCCTTGGATTTGATGAAACCAGGATCAAGAAAGGCGTTTATTTTTTGTTGTTTATGAAGGAATGGCAAAAAGGCACACGTATTAAGATTCCATTAAAGTTTAAAAGAAAAAATCCTTCTTCAAGGATGAAACCGTAAATCAATGGGGAAGAAGAAAGAAGAAAAGAAGT
Organism: Conus betulinus; assembly: GCA_016801955.1. NCBI lineage: Eukaryota > Metazoa > Mollusca > Gastropoda > Neogastropoda > Conidae > Conus > Conus betulinus. The sequence goes on along the minus strand of JADBJO010036227.1, from coordinate 11,009 downwards.
CGTGTGAGCGAGAGGAGAGAGACGAGACGAGACGACCGGAATGATGGCACGATTGAGAAAGAGGAGGACCGCGAGTGTGAGCGCAGAGGAGAGTGAACCTAGGGGCACTTGATGGGAGGACGAAGAGACATTGAGTGACGCGAGATAGACGAGGTGACAGTGAGAGAGGCGGCAGACAGGACAGACAGCACAGCGGAAGCAGACAGGGTTGACAGGCAAATAGCACAAAGGAGGAGAACTCGGGAGAGAGAGGACAGACAAGACCGACAGACGAGACAGTGAGAGAAAAGAAAGATACATTACATACAGACAGACAGCGCAGCAAGAGGCCAGCTGAGACTTTATGACCACCAATTCCAGTGAAAATCTGTTTTGAAGAGAAAGACACCAGACTTGATGCAACAGATACACAGACAGCACACACAGACAGACACACAGACCAGGCAGCGCAGACACAGACACACAGAACAGGCAGGCAGCACAGACAAAACAGACAGGCAGGCAGACAGGGGTGTGGGATTATTGAGGTGAGGCGACTTACACAGCTAAAACAGAAAAAGAGAAGACCGGTTAATTTGACGTAACTGGACATGCGACGCGAAGCAAAAAGCAAAAATCAAAACAAGGACCTTTTCATCAGCAGAGGGACGCCATCACACCCATTGGACCCCTGACCCTCGCACAATTCTTTTACCGTCATTTCTACGCGCTTTCTCCTGAACGAGTCGGAACTCCAAACCGTATTTTATGAGACATTCTCTAGAACCAAAGGAACACGGCCGGCGGCCCAGCATTACATGCCATGAATTGAAACCACAGGAGGGAGGAAGGAAAGGAGCAGCGAGAGAGAGAGGAGAGAGATGAGAGATGAGAGAGGAGACAGTAGAATGAGAGAGAAGTAGGGGCGGATGAGAGAAGGATCTATATTGTCGCAGAGAGATGAGGTCAAAGGGGAACAGGGTTTAGTGATTGTTGGCTATCTTTTTTTCCACATGCAAAACCTTAGTCAAACAGAATCATGAATATAAAATACAAAAAAAAACAAGCTTTGTTAGACATTTGTAGAAATTAATCCCCAAAATGCATAGATGAGACGGTCAAAAGAGGATACGGAGAAAAAATTGTTGGCAAACGCCAGCAAAGCATGCTAAAATGAATGGCAAGATGTAGATTGATGAACTAGCCGTAAGGGAGTTTGGTGTCGTGTGTGTGTGCTGTGTGTCGTGTGTGTGTGTGTGGGTGTGTACGTGCAATATGCTTTTGTGTAGTGTATGACGCGCCTGTACTCGCATTCATAGTATACGTGGCTCTAGTGAGTCGTCGTGTGTGTGTGTGTGTGATTGTGTGTGTAGTTCGTGTGTGTGTTTGTTGACTAATTGTGCTGTTAACGCCACATGTGTGTGAAGGTGCGTGCACGCGGAGGTTGCGCGCGTGCACGACCGTATGAGAGATGACCGAGAGAGAAAAAGAGGAGGAGGAGACAGAAATTGAGAAAGAAAGAAAGAAGAGAGAACGCATAGATAGACGACAGACAGTATGACCAGAGGTTACAAGGACATGCAGGTGTGAGACATGGGAGACAAATCCTTACATTCATTGTACAATGATTAAAGATTTTTTTTGAATATAAAACTGACGTACGTGAACATACCAATCAAGAGAGAATAATAAGTATGATTCATTTCAGGAAGGAAAGGCATGCTGAGTAGGAGTAGGAGGATGTAAGTATTAAGAAAACCATAGGAATAATCGCCATGTAGAAAGACCTGATTAGCATGGGTTTGAATGAATACCGTCGATTCTACCTTAAAATTTAGATTTCTATGAATTGCAGGCGCGAGCACACTCCCAATGAGATATCTTCAACATTGGGCATCTTGCACGTTTTGGTTTTTCCATTTCAGATTCTAATGAAGGCGTTGTCTCGAAATCTTCATTGTGTCTTAATGCGATAGCATGTTGAAATTCTGAAACAAAGTAGTTTTAAGAATAGTCTGAAAGAAGAATAGTAGTTTTTTAAAAGGAATATCTGTCTGAGGACAATATCAAGTCGAGGGTCCCGTGTCAGGGATCACTGCCCCCGACAGACTTAGAAATCCCACTACATGTGGAAATGCATAATTAGCCGTTTCGGGTTTCTATCAGCATGGAAACAAAATTTATAGGGACACTCTCAAAAGAAACATTAATTTAGGATAATTACTGAGATTTTTTTTTTTTTTTTTTGCGGTACTGTTGACGTGAGCCCATGTATGTTCAGACCAGGACAGATATTAGCTCTAGAGCTGTTGTCCACAATTTCTTCATGGTTCAGACATTTGAAAATGAAAGAGACATAAAGGTTTGGAGAGGGCACGTAATACGGCCATCCCGCAAAACAGAGAGACAGATCAGATAATTTTCATAGGACATAGGGAGAGAGACAGAAATAGAGGACAGACATACATAAACACAGACAGATACACAGACAGACAAACAAAAAGGCTAGCGTGATTGGCTAACATACACTCCATGGAGACCAAGGAAGGAGAAGAGAGAAGGACAGACACACACAAACACAACAACACACCACAAACACACTAACACACCACACACACACACACCACACACAAAGAGGGCGGAGGAACCTGGAATGAATTATAAAATTCTTCACACACACAAAAATCACACACACACACACCACACACACACACAAAACACCACACACACACACTCACTAATCACTCACTCACTCACTCATCACCTCACTCAACTCACCCACCCCAGCCACTCAGTCACCCATCACTCACGCAATCACTCACGCACGCCACGCACGTACGCGCGCGCGCTCACCCCCCCCATGCCCATGCCAAGAGAGAACAGAAAGAGAGGAAAGAACAAGAACAGAGAGGCAAGGGTGGATATGGAGGACAAGAAAAACTGAAGGAAAGAGGTCGAGGAACGAACAGTTGAAAGAGAATCTTGAGAGGAGCTTGAAAGAAGAGATCAGCCAGGCAAACGCATTTATTAATGAAGGGCATTGGTGAAAGCAAACGAACCTACGGGGAGGATTTGGAGAAGAAGAAACAGGGGGGTAGAAGAAAAGCATTTAATGAAAGGCATTTGAAAGCAAACGAACTTCCGTGGGGGATTTGAGAAGGAAAAGCATTTTAATGAAGGCATGTTGAAAGCAAACGAACTCCCGTGGGGATTTGACGAATCAGAAAACAAGGAAGGCAGATTTCATGAAGGAATGGCGAAGAAGAACAAACACCGTAATTAAGAGATTCTGTACACTTTTAAGGAAAATCCTTCAAAGAAAAAAAAAACATCGGTAAAAAAAAAAAATGAGGAAGAGGGAGAAGAAATCGAGCAGACAAAAATGAGAAAGAGAGAGAGCGATGGAGGGAGGAGGGGGGGGGGGGGGAAGGACGGAAGAGGGCGGATGACCCAAAAATGCAGAGAGAGAATTGCGAAGATGAGAGAGAGGAGCGAGGAGAGAGAGCGCTGAGCGGGGAGAGGATGGATCGGATAGGGAGATGAGCAGGGAAAGTGCACAGAGAGACTGAGAGAGAGAGGAGAGAGGGAGGATGAGAGGAGGAGAGAGAGAGAGCGGAGAGGAGGAGACCGTATGATGAGAGCCCCCCACGAGAGAAGAGCGCCCGCCCCCACAGATTAACGATTCACCGACATCTTTTGGTTGAGCGGAAAGTAAGACTGACTGATAACCGACACGGCAGGCCAGAGGAGAGTTTGATTTCATGGAGGGAAGATGGAAACAAGAAAATATGAAAAAGAAAAGAAACGGAAGACGCGTGAGACGTGAGAGAGTACTGGGACATGCGACGAAGCAAAAAAGCCACGACCACCGAAAAGACCTTACATCAGGCAGGCACGCCATCACCCCATTGGATGACACCTCGCCACTTTGTACCGTAATTTCTTCCGCTTCTCCATGAGCGAGGCGGAATCCAAATCCAATCCGTTTATTTTCGATGAGAAATCTAATATGAAAACGAAAAGCAACGGCGGCCATGGATTACATGCAATGAATTGAAACCACAAGGAGGAGTGGACAGGAGAGGAGCAGTGGAGAGCGACGAAGGAGGGGGATGCGTGGAGAGAGCCGAGCCAGAGAGAAGAGAGAAGGAGGAGAGGGAGGACAGAAGAGAGAGCGAGGGATGCAGAATGACGAATGACAATATCCTGTTTGTCATTATTGACGGAAAGACCTGGAGAAAGGAGGGGAAGGGAGGAGGAGGAGGAGAGACAAGAGGGAGGAGGAGACGAGGTGGGGGGGGTTCGGAGGGAGGGAGAGAAATATGAGAATGACAATGTCATATTTGTTCATTGAGCGAGAGAGAGAGAGAGAGAGAGAGAGAGGAGGCGCATAGGATGAGGAGTACGGGTAAAGAGGGACGAGACTACCCAATTGTTCGTGTTTTTGTTTCTTGTTTTTTTGTGTTTACATTTCCGCTTCACTAAAGGACTTGTTAACGTTACGAAATACAAAGAGGGAGCTTTCTACAATCTGTGTCGTGTACCCAAATGCCATGTTGCATCAGTAAACAACTAAGCTGTGGCACACAAAGCACTGTGTATAAATACAAAAACAGCTTTTGTACTCTTTGTAGAAAGGACCCAAATGCATAGATTTTTCATCCAGTAAACAACGGAGGACTAGGAGCTGTTTTGCACACAAAAGCAATTGTACATTAATGAATCCAGTAGAAGGTGTGGTGTGTGTGTGTGTTTTGTGTTTTGGATGTTGTTTTGTGTTGAAGTGGCATTGATTTAAGCGTCGGTTTCACACAATCGTGATATTAGACGTGGGTGTGTGTAACGCTGTGTGTATATGTTGTTTGTGTCTGTCTGTCGTTGTCCTAGTCAGTCCATCCGGTCCAGGTCTGTCTGTCTGTCTGTGTCTGTGTCTGTATCTGTGTGTGTGTGGTGTGTGTCTGTATCTGTGGTGTGGTGTGTGGTGTGTTGTTGTTGTGGTGTGTGTGTGGTGTTGTGGGTTGTGTGTGTGAGAGAGAGAGAGAGAGAGAGAGAGAGAGAGAGAAGAGCGAGAGAGAGATTGCGGAAGCGTTGTAAAATTAAACATCACGACTAGATGAGGGAGGGGTAAAGAAGAGAGAAATATGGACAGCACACACACACACACACAGGGCAACAAAACACCAGAACGATACACACCAAAAGAACTACAGGCAAACACCACTAAGTTAATGTGTAATACACACACACACACACACCAAACACACCACAATGACACAACATGTACAGGTAACTGAAAAAAACTACCCACATACACAGACACACTACACACAACACACACAACACCACACACACACCAAGCTCGCATGTGCACGCACACACATACACTCACATTATAGATAGATGATGTGTGAGAGATAGCCAGATCGACATTAGATAGATAGTATATATAGCTTAAGGTAATGGATAACTACCGAGAGAGAGAAGATTATTAGGTTTAGGGCTAAGGAGTAGGGCGACATCGGGAATTTAGGAAGATAAGGGGGAATGGGGAGAGGGGAGAGGAAACATAAAGACAGATCTGATATAATGTATCCAGTTGGATTAAAATGAAAAACCAGGAGATGTGAGTTATAAAGTCAGTCTTGTTTTAATTAGACTTTGTGCCGAAAAAAAAGTAGGATCCTGACTATGTTACTCCATTTCTTTGACACGACAGAGTCACCGTTTTTTTCCTCTCCCCGTTGTTAGGGAATACCCGAAGGGGGTCGTGCAGACAGAGTCAAATACTAATTGATATTCCAAAGCGCATACACCAGACTAAAAACGATTGAGAGACTGAGTGTGCTCCATTAACATAGGTGCAAAGCAAGACAAGCAAAAACGCCAAAAGATTGATACTCCACAGATGCAAGCCGTTTCACATCATTCATTCAACCATCACCACATCATTCAATCAAATTTCATGTGCACACTAGCAACCCATTTGTTTATAGGCATTTTCCTCTCTCCCTTCTGATTGAACAGGTTTACTCTGAGTGAATTTGATGGGCGGGCTAATCGCTTTGGGCTTCCCAATAGTTTGCCATTTGTCCGGCAGGGGGAAAGCCCCGAAAACAGCGAGATCACTCTCGCTGAACGTCGGATTGCCTCCCTTTGCCAGATTTCCGACAACACCGTCTCTGCTCAACTCATTCCGGTTGTCCGTTTTCAACGACCACGACGCTGAACAACTGCAACAATAATGTTCCGGATTTATTTTGTCCCTGTGTGCAACATGGCACGGTCCTGTCTGTGGTAGGGAGGAAACTGCCAGCATTCTCACTGCGACTGTCGTTGAAGCGGCAGCCATATTGTTACATTCTCCATTCTCTTTCCATCCCTCATTACGAGGCAGCCATATTGTTACGATTCCTCTCCTCATCTTTGACAGAGACGCCACTTGTTACATCCCTTTCTCTTCGTCCCCCTCATTGCAGGAGGCAGCCATATAAAATAACCATTCTTCTTTGTCCTGTTTCCTTCCCTTCTCGCTGAAGAGGCAGCATTTCTGGTTTACATCTCGTTCTCTTCCCCTGACGTTGAAGAGCGGAGACCTGTGTGTTTGTGTTGGTACCTTCTCTTTTGTGGTTTGTCGTTTGGAAGAGGATTTCTGTTTTTATGATGGGACAGCCCTATTGTTTTTGTTCTTTTTGTACATTTTCCTTTCTCGTTGCAGAGGCAGCCATGTGTTACATTCTCTGTTTCTCGTTTTGGAAGAAGAGAAGCAGCCATATTGTTACATTTTCCTTTCTAGTTGGAAGAGGCGCAGCCATGTTGTTACCATTTTTCTTCTTTCTCGTTTTGAAGAGGCAGCCGGGTGTTACATCTCTTTTCTCGTTGAAGAGGCAGCCATATTGTTCCATTCTGTTTCTCATTCAAGAGGCATAGCCATATGGTAACATTCTCTTTCTCGTTTGAAGACCGCAGCCATATTATTACATTCTTTTTCTCCGTTGAAAGAGGGCAAAACCATAGTTAATAGGATTATCATTCTTGTTTGACGAGGCAGCCATAATTCTTGTTACAACATTCTTTTCACATATTTTAGGTAGCATATTTTTCTTTAACTAATCCCCCCCCTTTTTTCTCTGTTGAAAAGGGCAGCCCATATTGTTAAATTCTCTTTCTTATTTAGGGTAGCCATATTGTTTACATATGATCTTTCTTGTTGAAGAGGCAGCGCCATATTGTTACTTTTCTCCTTCTCGTTGAAGAGTTAGCCATATTGATGCCATTCTCTTTCTCGTCCCCTGAAGAGGCAGGCCAGTCATATTGTTGACATTTTCTTTCTGTCATTGACAGAGGCAAGTTCATATTGTTACAATTTCTTTCTGTCGCGTTGAGATCAGAGGACAAGTCATCTTGTTTAACATTTTCTTTTCTCATTGAAGACGGCAAGCCAGATTGTTACATTTTCTTTCCCCTCGTTGAAGAGGCAGCCAGGAATTGTGGCACGGTTCCATCTGTCTCGGTCTCGTTGAAGAGGCTGTTCCCATGTTATTTTATTTTCTTTCTAGTTGAAATGAGGCTGCCCTATCGCGTGCCTGTTCTTCTTCGTTTTGAAGGATGGCAAGCCATTATTTGTTACGCATGTTTTTTTCTGAAGTTGAAGACGGCAGCCTATTTTACATTCTCGATGTCTCGTTTTGAAGAGAGAGGGGGAAGAAGCAGGCTATATGGTACCAATGTACATCCGATTAGTTGCCGTGTTTCTTTGGAAGGCCCAACGAGTCACCCGTTTAGTTTGCACCACATCGCGGATATAATCCATTAATAATTAGGACTTGGACACCAAATCGGCTATATATGATCTATGTAAGCGTTTTGGAGGCCTTATCATGAAATTTGAATGGACAACATTTAATACGCAATCACGGATAACGATTAGAATCAAATAAAGAACAATTACCCCAGCAAATTATTACCTTTTTTTCGGGGGGGTGGGGGGGTTCCACTGAGGACGCACATACAACTACATGGAGCCTTTCCTTAAGTGATGTCACATTGGCAGTGCCTTGTGCACTCATCCCGTGTGGACACCTAGCTTTGCGACAAGTGGTCCGCCCCCAAAGTTAGTCCTATTTCCTTTGAGTTTACCATCATGCTTGGAGCCACCTGGCTTGTTACTCTGTGGAGGTTAGCCTATAATAAACAGAGCAACCCGATGAGGAACCCAACACCTCAAATTCAAACACAACAAAAATTCTCAAAATAATCTGATTTGCGCCAGTTTAAGGATTACTAGGCTCCTGGTAGCAACCCACCCGGCCTTGGGGCATTGAAACTGTGGTGATCGTGCAGCATGCGCATCTCGTCTCTCACAGTTCTTCTGGCAAAGCAAGAAATCGCTATCCGCTGTGGCTCCTTGAAACCTACCCCCCCCCAACAGTTACCCTTCCGTTGTGTAATCTGTTTTCCTATGGGAAGTGTGAGATGCGACTCGGGTGTGAACCCCCGTGACTCCTTTTTCATAAGAACAATGTCTCCAACTTCACATGCTCAAGTCAAATGAGGATGACTGAGGTTTTTCAGCAGGAACTGAGCTCTGGGGAATTTTGTGTTGTGCATTTTTAAAAAAAAAAAACACCAAAAAAAAAGATCGGCGTGGTGTCACACGTAACTGAAGAAGACGTATTTTGTCGGTAAAATTTATTTAGTTTCAAACGTGAGCGCCTGGGAGGCGCGGGAAGAAAAACTGAAATCACATTTTAAAAGGCATTTGAGACAGTTAACACGAGTCGGGCGAGGACAAAAAAGAAGCACGACACGACAACACGCGATGTTTCCGATCTCTAAGGTCTTCTTCAGGCAAGATAAAACACACCAGGGAACAGCGAAAATGAGAAGAAGACGAGGAAGTCACTGATATTCGTCGAATTCGGGAAGAGGGTACGTTGAATCAAACGGTTCAAAGGGAGTGATTGCAGCAATTCATGGTGGAGGTGGTGGGTACAATGGGCGTTGTCGTTGCACTTCTACCGAAGTTTGTGATCCAATACTGGTGTGATACAGGGCACCCAAACGCGTCAGGCGTGTCCCCGCTATGTCTCGTTGAGTTAGTCACCTTCTTATAAAATAACAACAGTTTGACCTGCAGACGATAAATAACTTTAAAGCCGTCAAAAACCTGAGAAAGCGTTTTTACCCTGTGCCCTGAGGTGCCGTGAAAGAAAGGAAACAGTGTTGTGCCGCTGCACCACAGCCAACCGGTTTTATACCCATTTCGATCTTTTTAAATGGTAGGAAGCTGGACCGTGTGTATTCATGTATGTCTCACTCACAGTGAAACATGTCTTTGTCGATGGTTGCGGACTTGCAACGATGTGGGGACATCAACAATTCACAGCCAGAGAGAGAGGCCTGAAAAACCGTTCCAGAGATGACCCACCTGCCGTGACTTTGAGTTTCTTTCGAAAGCGAATTAACATTTTTCATCTGATTTAAGATTGTACGGCAGAAATTTTAAAAGAAATTTCTGATGCGTTTTTAGAAGGTGATTTACAAGATGTGTGGAACAGTTTGTTTGTTTGTTTGTTCTACTTGTGGAGTGATTTTAACGGAGGGTTACAGCCCTTTATGGCCTTTGCGGTACGGCTGGGCTGATAAGCAACCTGATCTTACCTACTATGAAAACGACATGAATTACCTGACTAAAGGCTCCGTGCATCAGTTGGATTAGGAACACTATCCACAACATATCGTGTGTAAAATGCAGTTGAGTGGGGCTGCAATGGACAACACTGACTAAGGCAAAATCCGTCCGTCTCATGACGTGCGCTGAGAATAAAGTTATATCGTTGGTAGTTTAACATTAGAGTTTGTAACGAGTGGATTGCTAACTCTCGTTTGCTTGGTCGAATATATTTTAAAACCATGTCAAGCCAATTACTTTCCCAAGCCCAATTATTTTCTACGCGGCAATACGTTGTCAAAGCATGAAGATTGCATTAGAAGATAAAGTGAGTGGAAAGGATAAAATGTTTATGCTCTGGGCTCAGGTCTATGGACGGTTCGTAAACCTTGTAATGTCTTCGTAAGTTCGTTCGGTCGGCAAGAATCCATGTAGCTTAGGAACGTCTGATTTTTTGAAAAGGTAGTAAGCTTATCGGACCAGATTTCATCGGGAGGCCAGTCAAACAGAGGAAAGAACGATTAAACCCATGAAGATATTGGACTGGTCGGAATCGAGGGTTATACGCAAACCAAATTATACAAAAAGTAACAATTTTAAAGTTTGATGTCCCAGGTAATAGATGCCCTCGCGTTAGGTCAAGAATCCGCTCATACCTTCTTGGCATATTCTGGGCGCTTCGTCAGAAAATCAGACTTAGGACTCTCGTTCAATCTACACGGATGACAAACAAATAGAAACACAGAGTCATGACAGACAGGAGGAGAGAGAGAGAGACGACAGACACACAGAGCCCACAGCAGAGACGCACAGAATAGTTACTGACGAGATGATAGATGTAGAGACAGACAGAAAGGACAGCAGAGAGGGAAAGAGAGATAGGAAAGGAAAGAGAAGAGATAGACAGAAAAAACAGAGAGACACGACGAGTAAGCGGGGAGAGAGAAAGAAAGAAAAGCCAAAGAGGAAAGAGAGCATCACACACACAACACACACACAGCACACACACACACACCACCCCCACACATACATAGCACACACACACAAACACACAAACGAAACACACAACACACACACACAAACACCAGAGAGAGAGGACAGCACGGAGACAAGAGAGAGAGAAGAGGGAGAGAGAGAGAGAAGAGGAGAGAAGACAGACAGCAGAAACAGACAGCGTAAAGTTCTTGTGGTCTCATCTCTCCAATTTGCCGGTGCCTTGTATTATGGGAACTCAAGAAAGATTCGTTGGACCGACTGGCCCCCTATTAGCCCTTACATTCCACACTGAAAGTTCCGACACTGTTGGCATTTCATCTCCCCATCGCCATCCGTCTCTCTCTGAATATCGTCTCGCTCTCTC
>JADBJO010036226.1:7500-11296 GCA_016801955.1 Conus betulinus | reverse complement strand
CTCTCTCTCCTCTCTCAATATATATATATATATATATGTTAATAAACAAAAGCTTGCTCTCCTTATTTGCTTAAATAAATTTTGTGCTTGAGTGGGTGGGAAAAAAAAAAAAAATATATTATATATATGGTGTGTGTGTGTGCGGTGTGCCGTGTGTGTGTGTGTGTGTGTGTGTTGTGTGGGGTTGTGTGTTGTGTGTGTGCTGCGTGTGTGGTTGTGTGTGTGTGTGGGTGTGGGCGTGCGGGGGCGTTGCGGTGGGGGTGTGTTGTTGTGTGGTGTGTGGGGGGGGGGGGGGGGGGTCGAAGAGAGAGAGAGATAGAGAGGTGTTGAAATATTTCTGTTTGTGTCTTCTTTGGCATACTTCTGTAAAACCAAAAGGGTCTGAAACTACTTTTTGTTGGTCTTGTTTGGCATACCTTTGTAATAACAAAAAGGTCTGAACCAGTTCTCTGTACGTTTTGTTCAAAACACATTTCTGTTAAAACAGAAAGGTTTGAGTATATTTCTATGTGTCGTTTTGAGCACTTTTTCAAAACAGAAAAAAGGTTTGAAAAGTATTTTCTGCTTCTTGTTTGGCATACTTTTTAAAAGAAAAAAAAAGGACAATATTTCTGTGCGTCCTGTTTGGCATACCTTTGTAAAAGCAAAAAGGTTTGTTTGATTTTTTTTTCTGTGTGTCTCGTTTGGCATACTTTTTTTTTCTAAGCAAAAAGATTTATATTCCAATACCGCCTGACCTAAAACTTCAACAGTATGTTTCTATTTGTCTTGTATGGCATATTTTGCAAAGACAAAAAAAAAAAAAAAAAAAAAAAAAGAGAATACTTTGCACATGTTTTTTCTTTCAAACAGAGCTTTAGTGAAACTGGTATGTTTTGGGATTTCGGGGGATGGGGATGGGGGATTGAGTTAATATATTCTAATACAGCCAGACCTAAAGCTTCAACATGTTTCTATTTGTCTTGTCGGCATATTGTGGTAAGACAAAAAAAAAAAAAAAAAGGTTTGAGAACACTTTGCACATGTTTTAATTTCAGATTTCAGAGTTTTAGTGAGAGTTTAGTGAGATGGGGGGGGTGGGTTGGGGGGGGGGGGTGGGAGGGGGGGGGGGGTGGGGGGGGTTGGGGGGGGGGGCGGGGGGGGGGGGGGGGGGGGGGGGGGGGGAATTAATGTATTCCAATACCGCCTGACCTACAGGGCGTAATGTAGAAGGCGACAAGAACAGGGCAGGCACCCAAACCAAAACAGCTAGAGCTCTAGTACTACTAGTTTGTTCACCAGTCACGAAAAACATTATTGCAGTGCAACTTGTTGAAGCTTTGCCATTGGCAGCTCATTCATTGACATGCTTTGCAGAAAAAAAAAAAAGCGATTGGACATTGACGTTGCCCTTATTCATGTATTCATCTTAAAAATGCATACTTCAATTAGAAACATCGCTGCTATGACATGGCCCATACACATGTACACCAACACATACACACAGAGAGATTTTAAATTGTGTTTCATATATTTGTTTCTTTTAAAGGAAATTGATGGAAAATTTTATGTCCAGTGTAATTTGTTACTGCGCTTAAAACCTCTTTGATGTCTGTTTCAAAGCATGACTTATAATACACAATAAGCATTTGCATAATTAACATGTAATATCGTAATCACATCAAACATTGTTCTGATAGCTCATAACGTCATAAAACGGTTCTTTTGTTTTATAAAAAAAGGGACCATCATCTTTTACAAACATCATAGAAAGGGTTAAGAAAAAAGCACATGAAAAGATGGTATGATGTTGTTAAGCTGGTGTTGCAGTTATTCTGTTAAGCTGGCTCTGCTTGCGGTGCCGATTGTAAAAAATGATATCCAATACTTTTTTGTTCAATATGTCAGGCTGGTTTAGAAAAAAAAAATATATGTTTATGGACAACAAACCCCTCATTGCTCATTCACATGACCAGTGTTCGACCCGTAGTCACAGTTAAAACTTCCACAACGTCTCGTACGCGATTTCGACTGGACGTCATCAAGATTTTTCGTGAACTGGAAGGAGCGCACCGAGCCTTAGCGAGATTCCGAAACCATCTTTCATTTCACGCTACACTGTAAACATCACGGTGTCGTACCGACCAGCTTAAAGATCAAATCATCAGTCAAAGGAAAAGCTGCAAGCAACATCTTATTCCGTACGGAACGGGCCCTGATGAACGAGCGCGTAAAGCAGATCAATCTGAGGATCGAGGATTAGAACAACATATCCATCTCTGTTCGGACAGGTTGAGTGCAAACGTTCAGACTGAGATACTAAGCGGAAGTGAAGGACTGGCTCGAGTCAACTCAAAACTTGAATGGAACAAAGTGCGCATGCGCCAGAGAAGTAAGTTTGAGAAACTAATGGCGAGATCGAAGCGTGACAAGAACGATCACATTCCAATTGTACCTGTGACTGAAGAAGAGACGCGCAGGGTGAAGAAGAGATGGGTTGTGAATCTATCGGAACGTGAACCTTTCTGACTCTGAACAGCAAGTGCTGGAAAAGGGACTCAATTTTGCTGTGACCCCTGACAAACTCCCCATCGTGGACTACATCACGTGTATCGAAACCGCCTGCAGACAGATAGGCCCCGCATACAGAAGAGGCGTCCCATCTGAGGTCGGAATGTGTCAACATCCTGAAACAAGCACAACCCGCCGAAACCCAACATTCCTGTTGAGGAGAGGCGTGTGCGTTGGCCCGACTTAGGAAAGACGACACGATTTTGATACTCCTGGCCGACAAGGGTCGGTCCACGGTCATCATCCCCCAAGTCTATGTACTATGAAGGGCCAGCCAACTGTTGGATGACAGAAAAAATCTACCAGCCTCTCAAGAAAGACCCCACCAACAGGTATGCCACCAAGCTCAAGGATCTGCTCAAACGTCTCAAGGAGGCGGGTGGGCTTTTCCTTGACCTTTACAGAAAACTGTACCCATCAACCACTGATGTCCCCAAGTTCTGTATGGCCTTCCTAAGGTGCACAGGAAAAGACATCCCTCTCTGTCCCATAGTCGCTTCCAGAGGTCCCTCATGTATGAGACGGCGAGATTTGTGGCAGACATCCCGTCTCCTTTGGTTGGCACGACGGAACACCACATCACCAACAGTGCAGACTTGGTTCAGAAACTGGCAGACTACACCCTTTCTCCTGACGAGTGCCTGGTATCATATGATGTTTCGGCATTGTTCACCAGCGTCCCCGTCGAAGAAAGCATCCACATCATCAAAGCAAGACAGGGCTGACGACACTCTGCCCCAGCGTACTACGCTTTCCGTGGACAGCATCTGCGAACTCCTGGCTTGCTGTCTCAACACCACTTACTTCACGTTCCAAGGCAACTTCTACCAGCAGACCGCAGGAGTGGCCATGGGCTCTCCAGTCAGCCCCATTGTAGCCAACCTCTTCATGGAGGACTTCGAGGAGAAGGCCCTGGCGTCTTTACCATTCTCCTCCACGCTACTGGGGCCGCTACGTGGGGACGACACCATGACCATCCTCAAGAGGGAGCTGGTGGAAGACTTCACTAACCATTTGAACAGTCAACACCCTGCTATCAAATTCACTCATGAGGTGGAGGAGAACAACTCGATTGCCATGCTAGACACACTCATTACACAGACAGAGGACAGCTCTCTCCTTCAGTGTGTACTGCAAACCTACCCACACCGACCAGTACCTACAGTTTGAAAGCCACCAGCCTGCTGGAACACAAACTCGGAGTGATACGCACCCTCACCCATCATGCCAACACCATCTGCTCTAC
>JADBJO010036226.1:0-2500 GCA_016801955.1 Conus betulinus | reverse complement strand
CAGGTTGTAGATCTCCCCTCATATGACTTATTAATCTGATATTTTCTTCTTTGTATAAGATTTACATAGTTAGTTCAATTCAATCCAAAAAATGCATTTATACTCTTCTTTTTCATGTTCTTCCTTAACGGTGTGGGCAGTCAGGGGAATTTCGTTATGACACGAATGCTGTGCAGAAAGAAGATAAAATGACATTAGGCAATGAACATTTCAGCACACCCCCCCCCCCCCACCCACCCACCCCCCCTTTTTTTTCTGATTGCCCTTTCAAGAAACACATAAAAAGCTCTATTCAAGACTGACTTGTAACAGCCTTACGATCTTGAACACTGACACAAAAACATAATATACCAGATTTACGACACAAACGACTATCTGCACAACATCAGTTGAATGAAATGCGGGCAAGCTTGACACTTTCACTTTCATTGGAGAAGCTTTAGTTTGTTCTAAGTGCTTTGTTCATTGTGAGCGCCTTGGTTGTCTGTGTGCTTTGTTTGAGTGCCTTGTTATGAGTTGTTTGCTCTGTGTACAGAATAGGGGGCGTTGGTCTTAAGTGTCAGCTGCCCTTGTTTTGGAAGGGGGAAAGAGTGATTCGTTAATGACACCAAATGTTGCACTGTGCATCGCTGTTGGTTTTTCCCGTCACATATCTGATTAATTTTTCTTTCATGCAGTGACTGTTCTTATTTTCAAAATTTTGTTGGGAGTGGGTTTTCAAAGCAAACTATCTATTTCTTTAATTAGCAGAAGAAAAGATTTCAGAAATTATTAAGAAGAAAAATGAGAGTGGTTGTATGTAAGGATAAAGCGCGCCGTGGGAAACATGCCACTGAGGGGACCTGGAAGATGACAGTAGAAAAAATTCCAATCCAACAACCAGTGTGTTGTATTTGTATGTGACCGCACGATGCAGGCAATCAGGATCACATACATGCAGTTCTTATGGTGAATGCATAGCTGCCAACCCTCCCGAATTTTATGGAATTTCCCTAATCAAATAAAGACTGTGATCGATAAACTAATCAGGAAAAACTGTAACAGACTGCTGAAAGAGCACAGAGAGCAAATGTAGCGCTTACGAAAACAGACGAACAATTTTTCGCCAACTTAGCATTCTTTTCTAAAGTTACACACCACACACACACACACACAACACACACACACACACACACAACACACACACACACACACACACCGTGTCGGCATACAAATACGCATAAACAAAACATATCCATTGATTTAAACCAGTAACTGAGTGAAGACATTGGGGGGACATACTGAAGAACAGTTCATCAGGTTCACCAAGTTCTGTCAGTTGTGTACCGAGGCTGGGTTTCTTGCAAATGTTTCCCCCTGTTCACTCTGCTCACTCTGCAATATTGTCTGCCCGTAGTTTTTCACGGTCGTCCCCTCCATCTCCTTCTTTAACACTTCCCTGGATGGGTGTTCTGACATTGGAATTATTACATGGCCATGTCATCATAGTTTTTAGTTTCCTTACTGATGTCACTAGATCTTCGCACGGTCTTTCATGATGGTTTGATGCAATTGGTGATTGGTGATATCACCACAGTGTATGTGATGTTTAGCATCTTGTGTTAACCGTCTCACTTCCATGGTTTGGATTCGTCTCTCCAGATCACTGCTGTGAGGATCCATGTCTGATATGTGAACAGGAAGATGGAATACACCCAGTGCCTGCTGGTGCCTGATAATGTGTTTTCATGGATATGTTTCTTGTCCTTCCAAACAGGTTTTAATCTGAACAGTGCTGTGGTTGTCTTTGCTGCCCTTAGGATTTCTGGTTTGGGTACCTCACTGCTAAAGATGGATCCCGGGTATCTGTTGAACCAGACTCTAGCTTTGGACCGCGGAGAGTTAGGTCAGTATCGCTGGTGGTATTGTGGCTCACCAACAACTTGGTCTTCTTAACGCTCATATTCATGGCGTATTTTGGTAATGTTTCGTCCATTCATTCAATAAGCTTCGCGAGTTCTTGTTCAATGCCTGTCGGACTATCGATGTTATCTATAAAGCAAACGTTTGTGATGGTTCTTCCTTCAGAGCTGACTATGCTCCCACAAACTTGTCGAAAGATGAGGGAGAAAGAAGACGGCCCTGTGAAACTCTAACCGAGACGTATGGAAACATTCTCCAAACTGCGCCCTGTATGAGCACCCACTGGTTACGTTGGAGTAGAGTTGATGGAGGGTTATGAAAAGCTTTTGCCCAAAGTTGCATTTCTTCATTGGACCCATAATGCCTCATACCAGACTCTGTTGAGTGCTCTCTTGAAGTCTATGAATATGTGGTAGAACTCCCTCTGGTACAGGAGATTTTTTTTCTCAAATGATACGAAGGTTGAAATTCTGCTTGGTGGTACATCTGCCTTTGCAGAATCTCGGCTGTTCTTCAGTAATAATGGGATCTGCTTGCGCTTAAAATCTGTGTGGGATATAATTTTTTTTGTGGCATGGTCTGGTCAAGCTTATAGTAC
>JADBJO010036225.1:0-11297 GCA_016801955.1 Conus betulinus | reverse complement strand
TCCACCGACATCTCTTTTTCTGGCACAGATCCTCAAAGACCGAGTTCGTTATCTTCAAAGATCGTTTTGGTAGGATTTATCACCAGCCTTGGTTCAGATAAATCAAGTTCGAAAAAAAAATAAATAAAATAGAAACCAGAGAGAGAGAGGGAGTGGAAACGATATCCGCGGTTTTGTACTTTGTTTGTCTTGTCATTTTACACAACTGCGAAAGGGAGGAAGGAAAGGAAGCGGTCCGAAGTAACGAGTATAAATCAAGAAATATAAGAAAACCAGTACGAAACGACATTAAAAGCTGAACGAGAGGTGGTAGAACAAACGGACAATATATAAAAGAACAAAATAAACAACAAGCACCGAGCCAGAAGAAACAGAAAAAAATGACAACAGAAAATAGCATCCGCCACTTGTTAGTTTACCACTGGAATTCATCTTCAGTTGTTTGTTTCTTCTTGTTATTTGTTTGTTTGTTAATGTTTTGTTGTTCAAAGGTGACCGGGGAACGGCGGTCGAAGCTGATCTCAAATCTCTTCTCTCAGTCTCTCTCTGCCGTTAACTCCGTCAATCTCTCTCGTCGCTCTCTCTCAGGGGGTCGGGTCTCGTCGTCGGGTCGCGGTCGTCACGACACCCACGCGCACCCCACACCCACACAAACACAACACCAGCACACGAAAAGCGTCTGCGCCAGCAAACGCGCGCATACAACACGATATATACACATGTAATCCATACGACAGTAAAGGGACATTGTCCAGGATTGAAAAACCGAATACAAAGTAGAGACACAACTCACGCCTACCAATGTCCCAAACGGTAACACAACACACACACACACACACCACACACACACACACACACAACACACCTACACCACACACGGACACACATGTCGTCACATGCACCACACACACCATGCACACACACGCGCGCGCGCGTCCGTCACACACACACACCCCACACACACGCACACACACGGGCTGACACGCACACACACACACACACAGAGTCACAGTCACAGTAAAAGCACATAGTTTCCTTTTTTCTGGATTGTGTGTTGTTAGATTTTCGTTGATGGTCCTGATTACGTGCCTGTAATGGTTTGACGCCTTGTTTGATTGTGATATGTACCAGTTTCGGCTCTGATGTCTTGCGGTAACATCTCTCACTTCCAGATCTGCTGTAAGCTTCCATGCCTTTATTGCTTACTGGAAGATGAGAATATACGAGCGATGCCTAATTTTGTTATTTCATGTAGATACTGTTGGCCTTAAAAACTGGACAGTGCTGTGGATGTCTCTGCTGCCCTGAGAGAAGTGTGATTGGATCCTTCACTGATAACGGGTGATCCCAGGTACGTGCATTGCCTGAATGGATTCTAGCGTCCTGACCGGGCCTGTCACATCAGACTAACGGTGGTATTAAAGCTGGCCATCGACCCCTGGTCTTTTCCACGCTGATGTCCCATGCATGCTCTTTTTAATGTTTCAATCCCCGTCGTTCCAAAACCTTGGTGAGTTGTTGCCCACTTCCTGCCAGGCCATGGATATCATCCGCAACTCGAAGGTTTGTCATGGTTCTTTCTCCAGTGCTGACTATGTTTACATGATCTTTATCTGCATCAGTTATACTCCGTTCCACAGGTATGTTGAAAAGTGAGGGATGATAGAAGGCAGCCCTGACGAACTCCAGCTGATGTACGGATCATTCTCCATTAGCACCCTGTGTCAGCATAGCCCTAGTCGCTTTGGAGTACAGTTGCTGGATGCTGTTGATGACCTTCTACCCGATGTTAACTTTTCTTTATTGTGGGTCCACGATGTCTCCTGTCAGACTGTGCTGAAGGCCTTCTTGAAGTCTATAGTGACGTAGTACAACTCCTCTGGATATTGAAGCTCAAAGGGTACATGGACTAGAAATCTTTTTCGATGGTGCTCCTTCCTTTGTGGAATCCAGCCTGTTCTTCTGCGGTGTTGATATTTGCATGCGGTTGCAGTCAATTCAGAATGAGTTGAACATTACTACGCTGTCGTCGCTGATCAGGCTTGTATATGGTAGCTCTGGGAGTGTTGGAGAAGGGTGATGATTGGTGATTGAATACATGGCATAGGCCACTCCCAGTGATACCAGTCAGCCTGCAGACAGTGAAGGGACTACATACCGTGACGTCACTCCACGACAACGATGCACGGGCTTCTCGTTCCGGGCAATCAACAGGAAGACAGACAGGACTACACGGCTGTTTTAGGAACTGGTCCAACAGGTCGTCCCCCGGCTGGTGGCAGTGGCAATGGTGGTAGCACGCTGCGTGGACAGGGAAATAGGACAGAACCCGACCATCCACACGAATGGACTTTTTTTAATTATAATGTTGAAAATTTAAGAACCAAGCCAACTGAATCGTCTTTTCTTAATATTTAGTTTTCCTTTGACCTTGTTTGTCTTACAGATCCTCCTGTAGTTCAAGTTTTGATTATAATTATATTGTTCCTTTTCGTATGAAAGTTAAAGTTCCTGCTGTTAATTTTTTTCCCATCAAGGCAGACACTCAGGACGTCTTTAGTACATGTGCGGAAAAGTGTTGACAAGTATGTGCGAGAGATGAAAGTGGAATGTACAATGCTATTGTTTAAAACAGAAAAAAGATATGGGTTTGATGTTAATAAAAAAGGTCATACTTTCACCTGCTACGTTGCTCCTGAAGGATCGCATTAAATCAGCACACTGTACTGAATGATGGCATTGCAATTGTAGAAGAACATTTATCACAATGGTCGAAGATCCATTAAAAGATCTCAAAGGGCATCAACAGTCAGAGTGGTCGGAACTATCGTTTAATACCCCCAGATTTTGTCAAATAAATACATATGTATGTATGGTTGTCAAATAAGTACATGTGTATAACGTATGTATGTATGTATGTATGTATGTATGTATGTATGTATGTATGTATGTATGTCATATATATATATATATCTTATATATATATATATATATATATATGCGTGTGTGTGTGTGTGTGTGTGTGTGTGTGTGTGTGTGTGTGTGTGGGTGTGTGCGCGCGCGCGTGTGTGTGTGTGTGTGTGCGTGTGTGTGTATCTATACATGCAGGTTTGTAAGTGTGTGTATCTGTGTATGTATGTGTGTATGTATGTATGCAAGTATGCATGTTTGTATGTATATGTATGTGTGTATGCATGTATGTACGGATGTAGGAATGTATGTATGTACGTATGTATATGTATGTATGTATGTTGTATGCAAAATACTTGAGCATGGCTGTCATGGTTGGGTCTAGGCGTGTTTGGTCAAGACGGAATCACCTCATGAACCACCTTGAAAACTGACATTTGTTGACTTCCAAACTGTACTGCAAATAGTATTAGATGTACAAAGCTAACTAAAGCACTGACAGACAAAGAATTGGAGCCAGTCACAGAGAGGCAGAAGGACGTGGGGAGAGAGAGAGAGAGAGAGAGAGAGAGAGAGAGAGAGAGAGAGAGAGAGAGAGAGAGAGAGAGAGAGAGAGAGAGAGTATTGAAAGATAGCTTTTATCGATGCGCCTGCAATCTGGACTACTGTGCATAGTTTTTGATTTGACAACTTGACGCATTAAACTAACTGATATGTGTGCATGTATGTATGTATGTATGTATGTATGTATGTATTTAAGAAAGAGCGCATCAACATGCATGTATCCATTCAATCACCCCAATCTTCTATCGTTTCCACTTATTTCCTAACACCACATGATGCAACAATGCACGTCGAGACAGCAACACAGCACACTGCTTTACAAGGCAACACGGCACACTACGATGAAGTGCAATACAACGCAATGATCTACCGAACATCACCTTTTGAACACCATGGGCAGTCCACTGCACTGTGCTGCACACCAGCACAACAGCTCAAAGCAAGACAGTACCACGAAGAGCAGTGCAGGTCAAAACTACACAACGCCGAATTCAGATTACAACACTGACTATTCGATTTGCTTGGCGACTCTCGGTGGATTCAAACACTAAATAATGACTACTAAGCAACATTTTTTCTTTGCTTACTTAGAAAGGAAAAAACCCATACGCTGAAAGAAAGAAAGAAAAAAGAAGGAAGAGAAAAAGTATCGGGAAGGCTTCAGCCTGTTGAGTGGTTTGCACCTTGGTGTCCCATAGAGTGTAGCAAACACTTGAAGCATCAGTCCTGGCTTGTGGAGAAGTCCAGGCTGTTAGTACAATGGGTAGCATCGGGGAATCGAACATTGGGTTTGAAGTGGAGGTTATGCATTAACCACTTGATACCTAACTCTTTGTTGGTGCTAGCAGCTGTGGTGTGTGTGTGTGTATGTATGTGTAGGTGACTAGTGATTCCATTGTGGAAATGAAAATGACTCGAGAAGTTATTGGTACAAATCGTTGTGATGTGTGTGTGCCAGTAATTCTATTGGTTGAACCAATTTAATTCAGGTTCTTCGTGATTGAGAATGGATATAAGATGCTCAGAAAACCAGGAAGGGTGGGACTCATTTAAGGGAAAGTGAACCCTCGCCCGTCTTGCTGAGGGCTCAAGAAATTACAGTGAGAAGCAGAGGTTTGCTGTCGCCTCAAAGCCGACGACAGTGAAAAATTGTCTCCTGGGCGGGGACGTCAGACAGTGGCGGTTGCTGTAGCCTCAGAGCCAACAAGAAGAACTGTCTCCTGGGTGGGGATGGTAGACATCAGACGTGCCTGTTAGAGCCAGACAGGGAGCTGCCAGACAACGGTGGGGTGTTTGCAGCCAGAGAAGACCTGTGGGAGAGGCCGACAGGAGCCCTTTCCGTGGAGAGGGTGAAGTGCAGTGGAGTCCGGGAGACTCGGTGTGAGGGTACAACTCGAGCTATGTTGCCAGTATCCCCTAACTGGGATTTGGCTAATCAGGAGGGAGGACACAACAGTGTGGCAGCTTCAGTGATCATAGTCGCACAGTATGATGAGAGAACACACTGGTCAACCAAGGAATGCTGGCAAGTTATGGACGTTTTATTTGTTCTTACGTTTATAAGTGTGCGACCAGAATAGTGGAGTGTTGTCTTTCCTGGTTAAGTAAGAATAACCAAAGAACAGGGGATGCGATTATGCGATGATCTGTATGATGTTTACATTTTTGTATGATACGGAAATGTGTGTTGTGTAGTGATGGGTGGTGGGGCTCAGGGTCAAGTTAAATAAAATTTGATTATTTTCTGTGAAATGTTATTGGTTTTCCGTCACCTTTGTGCGGGCCCCGATGTGAGTGACAGCGTGTGTGTGCCTATGCAAGATCGCATTTTTTGGTTGTGAAAGGGTAACTGCTTCTGTCTATACCTCCCTGCATCCTTGCATATGATAATCATATTATGATAAACGGGGGGAACATCGGAGACCCGTTACACTCTGGCTCCCACTCGCACCTTCTCATGTATTTTTTTCTTCTCTGCCTTTCGCCCAACTCTGGGGAGAGGTCTAGTGAGAGCACAGGCTTGTGAGGGCTGTACAAGATTGCTCCCATTAGTTTCGGCAGTTGAGGCCGATACTTCACTGGGTCCAACTCGCCGCTTTAGCTGTATCTTTTTCATGTCTGCTTTGTGTCAGCTGTGGGGGAAAAAGCCTATTGACGGTGAGGAAACACTCACTGACCCACGGGAAAAGTCCTGTTGACAGCAAGAAAGACCACAACCCGAGATCCTCTTCAGAGGACACGCAAGGCCTCGTGTGGTGAAAGCTTGTCCGCGTCTGGAGCTGTGCTGTTTACGCCTGCCAGCGGGACAGCAACGAGTGAGGCTGCGGGATGCACACGGCAGTTGCTTGACGGTGGCCTCTTTCGCCGGAGGGTTCTACAGTCATGAAATGTGCATTGATACACCCGGGGGACGCTCTCGTGGAGGTTCTGTCGTGTGACGTCCAGTGGCCGTAACACGATGGCGTCTGCCACTGAGCAGTTATGTACCATGAGGTCCTCATGCAATGTCCCGTACGTGCCTACATCCTATGTCAACACAGCGCAGGCTTCCAAGGATGGTGCAGTATTGCTCCGATTGCTCCAGTTTGGTTCAGCAGTTGAGGAAGGTATTTCTGGATAGCGAGATAGACAGACTGTGGTATATCTCCATTTGATGCCAAGGGAGCACAGACACAGTCAGCCAAGCTTCCCTGATGAATCCGATCCAGCGGACGAAAGGCCTCGGAGCAGGCAATATGAATGGATCTGTCTTCGAGATGGATTACAATGGTTCCCGTATGCTGCTAGTGAAGTTTTCGATATTTCCCTAATTTCTTTTTCTTCTTTTCTTTCTTCCTCCACCACCCCCCCCCCCTTCGCCCCCACCCCCACCCCCCCCCCCCACCCCCACCCCCCTTTTTTTTTTTTTGTCTTTTTCTTTTTCATCTTTGTGAAGTCATTAATGTAATGAGGGAAGAATTCTTAGCCTGCACTTGTTTCTCCCCGCTGCCAAGTTGTTCAGTACTATCTATCTATCTATCTATATACATATATATATATATATATATATATATATATATATATATATATATATATATATATATATATATATATATGCGTGTGTGTATGTGTGTGTGTGTGTGTGTGTGTGTGTGTGTGTGTGTGTGTGTGTGTGTGTGTGTTTACACAAAGAGAGATTGAGAGAGAGGCGTTGTATGCCCAATTATTCAAATATTCAGCACCAACCACATCCACCTGTTTCACCATTACTTGGGACAGGATGAGTATGTTGCCTCGCTTTCCCTTTATTCAGCCTGGTCGGAGTCCCGTGTGACAGCTAAGAGGACGGGAGACTTCCGGGCACCATAGCTTAGCCGCTACGTACCGGGAGAGACTCGTTCAGCTGGCTGGGCTGCACTCTGTGCCAGCTTGATGATGTCCGCTGTGATGCCTGGTCCGCCCGTATCTGGCACGAAGCCTTGAACCACGCGCCAACCACTGTGTGTATGCTTCAAGCTAGACACTATAACTACCAGAGCCCGACTATGGCGAACAGATGGCCAACCCATGAACCGAAAGCCGATCAGTTCCACAGGATGTGGGGAATGCATTCAATGTATGTACAATAAAACTCTTAACTGGAGACAGGGCAAGAAGCTTCTCCACCCCTTTCTCCATTTCTGGCCTAGACAATTCCTATCTAAACACGCTCGTGATTAGGGTTTCAACAGCCTGTACAGCAGGAGCCACAACAGGAAAGGACAAACGACCACAAGCCACAAAACGAAAACATCAACGACATGACAATAAACAACAAAACAACAACAACAACAGTAAGAAGAAGAAGAAGAAGTACAGCAACACAACAACACTAGTATATCAATTTGTATCTTTCAATTATCCCTGAAAAGACTATGTGGCTCACTGTCACATCTTTCAGTCACTGTCTCCCAAAGCTCGTCAAAAAAAAAAAAAACATAAAAGAATGTGAACGCAAAGAACAGCTGAGAAAGAGACAGACAGACAGGCAGGCAGGTGGGAGGTGGAACAGACACCGAAGCTTTGGAATTAGAAATGAAAGGCCACCCGGCCTCGACTTAACAGGGTTCCAAACTTAAAAGGGAAATATTGGAATGATTCAGTAAAGGGGAAATAATTCAATTTCGGATTGCCGAAAACTAGCAGCGGCGGAGAGTGGTGGTGATGGGGGGGGGGGGGGGGGGGGGAGCGATAGAACTTTCATCACAAATTGATACATAATTAGTCTGAAAGTCGCCCCCGACGAACATTCTCTCTCTCTCTCTCTCTCTCTGTCTCTCTCTCTCTCTCTCTCTCTCTCTGGAAGACCGGCAAATCACTCAGGTCAGGCAAACATATACTACTAGGATCAGTTGCAGACGACCAACTACAGTGGGATGGTCATATCAACTACGTACTCAAAATCATCTCGAAAAACGTATTCACTTTAAAGAAACTAAAAAGCCTTCGCTGATACTTGCTTCCCGTAAAATATTCTACAATGCCCACATAAAAAAAAATATCGTATGGATTGTTCTTCCGCTGTGTGGGATCACCGTGCTGGTGCACATCTGAAAAATTAGACTCCCTGTATCGGAGAGCAGCCAACCTATTTTGCCGGACCCGCACCTATCGACAGAACAAAAGATGAAACAGTGACAAATCCTGCCTCTTTTGGATCACCGCCGCTTTAACAAAGGTGTACTGATGAACAAGGTTTTGAACACACTAAAACTCCCGTAATATGTCTGAACTGTTAAAAAAAAATCAGTCCTGAAGAATTCTAGGTCAAAACTGTAGGTCAGTGCTCCACGACCTAGAATCGATATCGTTGAAACAAGTTTTTTCATTCTCAGGAAACGTATCTGTGGAACTCTCACCCTAAATGTCGCAACAACGGCTACGTTCTCCTCTTTCAAGGATCATCCATTCATATACTGGTTTTTAACAGCTTCTGTAACCTAGGCTCGAACAGCATTATGTCTGCTTTTGTCCCTGCACGCAATCCTGCTCTCGCCCACGAATGTGTGTGTGTGTGTGTGTGTGTGTGTGTGTGTGTGTGTGTGTGTGTGTGTGTGTGTGTTTCTTATTTCATTGATGATGTCTGCGCTTGCTTCGTGGTGGTGGTGTTATTGTTTTGTTTGTTTGGCTTGATGCTGTTTGTTTGTATAATTATGTTTTGATGCATACATTATATCATTTAGTATTAGTTTCGTAGAATAGTAGCGGCAAGTATGAAAAATGGCTAAGCCAACACTTTAACTGTTATAGAATAAAGAATCATTGTCATTCTCTCTCTCTCTCTCTCTCTCTCTCTCTCTCTCTCTCTCTCTCTCATATGCAAACAATGCGCACACATGCCTGCGCGCACGCACTCATACACACGCGCGCACACACACACACACACACACGCGCGCGCGCGCGCGCACACACACACACACACACACACACACACACACACACACACACACACATGCACCCACGCACACACATGGGCCCATGCCCACACATCATACACACACGTACATCCACTACACACACACACACACACACACACAAAAGAAAAAAAAAATGTAGGTAGGCACTCAAGGTCTGACCAGCGCGTTGGGCTAATGCGTAGGTCAGAGATCCTTTGAGTCGTAGCCAAGAGAGACCCTTTTCTTCAATAATTGTCTCATCTTTAATCATGCGTAGTGTGGTCTCAAAACTTAGCGTAGTGTAGCGTATATGGACTAGTCCGCACGCAGTGACGCCTCCTTGATGAAACTGAATCTTTCACATATGTATGCAAAACTATGAAAGGCAAGACACATGGCTGAGCAACAAAGCTGACGAGATCCAGGGATATGCTGACAGGTATGACACGAAGAACTTTTATGATGCCTTGAAAGAAATTTATGGACTTACATCATAAAGAACATCCCCTCTGCTCAACGGATATGGAAACACATTGGTCACTGACAAGGAAAAGATCTTGGCAGGCTGGGCTGAACACTTCAACAGCGTACTAAACCGCCCATTATCCATCAATGACAAAGCCATCGACCGGCCCCCTCAGCTGCCGACCAACGAACAAATGGATGAACCACCAACCCTCTTGGAGACTCGCAAAGTGATATGAATGCTGCCCAGTGGCAAAGCTCCAGGCTCAGTCTCCATACAAAGAAGCTGGCACAGCTCTAACTGAAAAGCTTCATCATTTTGTTTCTTCTGATATGGCAACAGGAGTCGATTCTCTCAGGAGTTCAAAGATGCATCCATAATCCATTTATAAAAGCGCAAAGGGAACATCCAGGCATGTGACAACCACCGAGGCATATCCCTCCTTTCTACAGCAGGCAAGACACTTGCTAGGATTCTGCACAACCAGCTTGTAACACACCTTGTGCAGGGGCTTTTGCCACAGAGCCAGTGCGGGTTCAGGAAAGACAGAGAAACCACTGATATGGTATTTGCTGCTAGTCGACTCCACGAAAAATGTCAGGAACAAAATGTCGACCTTTCTCCACCTACGTCAATATTGTCAGTAAAGAAGGCCTGTGGAAGATCATGGACAATTGCGGACGTTCACCGAAATTCATCCCTATAGTGCAACAATTCCATGATGGCATTTTTGTATGAATCCAGGATAGCGGGGAGACATCTGACCTATTCCCTGTCACCAATGGCGTAAAGCAAGGCTGTGTTTTGGCGCCTACTCTGTTACGCATCTGTTCTCTGCAATGCTCTCTGACGTCTTCAGAGGAGGAGACGTTGGCATCGACATTAGATTTAGAACAGATGGAAAGCTGCTCAACTTCAAGAAGCTCCAGGCAAAAAGTAAGGTTATGACAGACATTATCATGGACTTTGTTTGCTGATGACTGCGCTCTCAATGCTGGCTCAGAAACTGACAGGCAATATAGCATCATCAAGTTTTCCGTAGCCTGTGCCAACGTCAGTCTAACACCATAAACACAAAGAACATAGAAGTTCTGCATCAACCCGCGCCAGGAAGACCCTACGCTGAGCTTTAACATCGCAATCAATGGTGCAATGAATAAATCCATCTACCTTGGCAGCACACTGTCCCAGAAGGTGTAGAGAAGACTTATTTTCACCTCACTTCACAACGTTGAGAGAGTACCAGCTAAATGCTAAGAAGCTGAATTACTTACACACAGCCTACATCAGATGATTGTTAAACATAAGATGGCAGACAAAATCCTGGACACAGAAGTGATTGATCAAGCAGGTCTGCCGAGCATCCAGACGCTGTTTCAATTTCGATGTGCACGTCTTGCAGTGCGCACACCCAACAACCAATTATTAAAGCTACTTTTCTAAGAGGAGTTGCATCCAGGAGTGCGTTGTCATGGAGGTTAAAAGAAACGCTTCAAAAACACGCCCAAAAAATCTTCGACAGTATTTAACTATCAACTCACCAACTATCTACAAACTGCTGTGAATCGGTCTTGATGGCGCTACTGTATCCACAGAGGCGCCAATTTGTGTGAAGTAAGGAGGACAACTACAATGCGCCGAAAGACCAAGCCCGAAATTTAAAGGTCTCCCACGTTTGCTGTCTCAGCTGTCACCGCGTATTCCGTGCACGTATCGGCTTGCTCACTCGCTTGTGTATTCACAGAACATCTAGCCTCTCTATCTCAAAACAAAGGAAATAATCCTCATCAACTGCACGGACCAGCACATCCCCTTTAACAGACAAAATAAACATCATCCCTCGTTTGATTATTTGGAGATAGCAATGCTAACTCCATGCAAAGAATTCGACTTTCTGTCCCGGTGGTTTTTCAGCTTTCCATCCATTTTTTTAGCATAATGTA
>JADBJO010036224.1:7500-11299 GCA_016801955.1 Conus betulinus | reverse complement strand
CTGTCACTGTGTGTCATGAATGACGTGTCCTCTGTCACTGTGTGTCATGAATGACGTGCCTCTGTCACTGTGTGTCATGAATGACGTGCTGTGTCTGTCACTGTGTGTCATGAATGACGTGCCTCTGTCACTGTGTGTGTCATGAATGATGTGTCTCTGTCACTGTGTGTCATGAATGACGTGTCTCTGTCACTGTGTGTCATGAATGACGTGCCTCTGTCTGTGTCATGAATGTCATGCCTGTCACTGTGTGTCTGAATGTGCCTCTGTCACTGTGTGTCATGAATGATGTGTCCTCTGTCACTGTGTGTCATGAATGATGTGTCTCTGTGTGTGTGTCATGAATGATGTGGCCTCTGTCACTGTGTGTCATGAATGAGTGCCTCTGTCACTGTGTGTCATGAATGATGTGCTCTCACTGTGTGTCATGAATGATGTGCCTCTATCACTGTGTGTCATGAATGATGTGCCTCTGTCACTGTGTGTCATGAATGATGTGCCTCTGTCACTGTGTGTCATGATGATGTGCCTTTGTCACTGTGTGTCATGAATGATGTGCCTCTGTCACTGTGTCTCATGAATGATGTGCCTCTGTCACTCTGTGTCATGATGATGTGCCTATGTCACTGTGTGTCATGATGATGTGCCTCTGTCACTGTGTGTCATGAATGACGTGCCTCTGTCACTGTGTGTCGTCAATGATGTGCCTCTGTCACTGTGTGTCTGATGATGTGCCTCTGTCACTGTGTGTCATGAATGATGTGCCTCTATCACTGTGTGTCATGAATGATGTGCTTCTGCCACTGTGTCATGAATGATGTGCCTCTGTCACTGTGTGTCATGGTTATTGGCATCTGCCACTGTGTGTCATGATTATTGGCCTCTGCCACTCTGTGTCATGAATGATGGGTCTCTTTCACAGTGTGTCATGATGATGTGCCTCTATCACTGTGTGTCATCAATGATGGGTCACTGACAGTGTGTGTCATTAATGATGGGCCACTGACAGTGTGTGTCATCACACTGTGTGTCATCAGTGATGGGTCACTGACAGTGTGTGTCATTAATGATGGGCCACTGACAGTGTGTGTCATCACACTGTGTGTCATCAATGATGGGTCACTGACAGTGTGTGTCATCAATGATGGGCCACTGACAGTGTGTGTCATCAATGATGGGCCACTGACTGTGTGTGTCGTCAATGATGGGCTATTCACTGTGAGCCATCAGTGATGGACCACTGTGACTATCATTCATTGGTGACTGGCAACTGTCACTATCATTTATTAATGATGGACCACTATCATTCATGGATGCATCACTATGATTCATTAGTGCTAGGCTGCTGTCACTATGATTCATCAGTGATGGGCCACTGTCACTATGATTCATCAGTGATGGGTTACTGTCACTATGATTCATCAGTGATGGGCCACTGTCACTATGATTCATCAGTGATGGGCCACTGTCACTATGATTCATCAGTGATGGGCCACTGTCACTATCATTCATCAGTGATGGGCCACTGTCACTATGATTCATCAGTGATGGGCTACTGTCACTATCATTCATCAATTATAGGCTCCTGTCACTATCATTCATCAGCGATGGGCCACTGTCACTATTAGACATTATTAATGGGCCACTGTCACAGTACGTTATCAATGATGGGCTATTGCCACCAGTCAGTCGTCAGTGACAGACCACTGTCACTATGAGTCATCAATAATGGGCTATTGCCTCTGTTTAGTTATCAGGCAGCCGAGACCCAGACATCTCAAAAAGCGATGGAGATAGTTTTTTTCTGCAGGCTTGTGGGCTTAGGATAGCACACGTGATAGCGACCCGTTCCCGACCAGTGCCTGCACGCACGTGCACATGCAAGCCCCACAGTCCGGCAAAGAAGGGGAGACGCTATCTACCATTGCAAAGCGGGGTGTTCTCTGTACTGAATTTGGGAGAGAAAATTATCAGTGTGTTCTGGGTGCTTCTGTTCATTGTTGGTGCTTGTTGCTGATTTCATGTAATCATAGCTCCGCAAAAAAGTAAACAGGATATCACTTTCGTCCAAATCTTCAGAGTGCCACCGCCGGCAGTGACAACTGAAAAACCGGCAATTCTTTGGGGATCACGAAATGCCAGCATTTGGGGTATTGTTGTCAAAATTAGTACATGAATTCTGGTCTATACGATTCATGTCCCAATTAAACAAGTTGACAGGAAAGACTTGCGTTTAGAGTATTAAATTATCAAAGTAATATTTCGACCATAAGCCACTGGAGGGCTGTACGTCTGCTGTTTAAAGTCGTAAAAATCTTGTTGGTTACCATGTCAGTAAGCCGCGCTGTGTCTACATCACTTTGTGTGTACTGTTGACACGGACTGCGCTCCCCACGAAGCAGACAACAGGTTTCTCTCTCTCTCTCTCTCTCTCTCTCTCTCTCTCTCTCTCTCTCTCTCTCTCTCTCTCTCTCTCTCTCTCTCTCTCTCTCACGCCCCATGTGTGTGTGTGTGTGTGTGTGTGTGTGTGTGCGCGTGCGTGCGTGAATACGTGCGTGCGTACATGCATGCGTGCGTGCGCATGCGTGTGTGTGTGTGTGTGTGTGTGTGTGTGTGTATGCACTCGCGCACGCGCGCGCGCGCGCGTGTGTGCGTGTGTGTGCGTGTGTGTGTGTGTGTGTGTGTGTGTGTGGTGTGTGTGTGTGTGTGTGCGTGCGTGCGTGCGTGTGTGTGTGTGTGTGTGTGTGTGTGTGTGTGTGTGTGTGTGTGTGTGTGTGTGTGTGTGTGTAAATACCAAGCGTCTTAAACACATAACATATGAAAGCATGGAACATGGAAACCAGAATCTGTTCATGTTTATGCTCAAATAAAGCATGGTACAATCACAACAGAAAACGTGCGTGGAACACACACACAACACATTGTGTCTGCTAGTGGTGTGTGTTAGTGTGTGTATCTGGTGAACGTGAATGAGCCTGACTACACTTTGAGAACAGCAAACAGTGAACTGTATGTATTACACAGCTTTTACTGTACGGGACTCTCTCTCTCTCTCTCTCTCTCTCTCTCTCTCTCTCTCTCTCTCTGAGCGTTGTTCGCCTTGGCCTGATGGCCACAGGGCAGGGAAGCAGAACAATTAGCACTGGTACAGAAGGTCAGTGGCCTGGTTTCTGTGATGCCACTGTCAACTCTGCAGAGGCCTGGACACACTCCGAGCAGTGCCAGGGCAGCGTGTAGCTCAACGCAATGTCAAGTCGTCAAGAGGCAACCCACCGGAGGAGATACTGCACTGCGGCCGAGTCACTTCGGTGATGTTCAGTGACGCCTGTTCTGATCTAAGATACGCAGGACACCACCCACTAAGCCCCCTACTGACGACAATAATTGCTTAGTCCCGGTGCCAGCATAAGTGAGCTCTCCCTCCGGAGGACGCCACCACGTCCGTCCAACGACAGCCCTCACGAACTTGTTGATTCCGGTGATCTGACAAAGGCAAACCAAGACCATAGATTCGGAGAGGACATCGAAACTGAGGTCACCATGAGAGCATGGCACGAAGGGCCACAGAGTTTGAAACTTTTTTCCAATGCTGATTGATAAGAATGAGGATGATGAATGTGTGATGCCACGGATTTCCCTTCCTGTCTGAGACTGCATGGCAGGGATGCACTCTATGCTTACTTTCATAGTATATCCCGGCATCAACAATTGCACGCAGACACGCACACATACCTGCACGAAGCACGTATACACGTTTGCATGCGCGCGCGCGCACGCACACACATGCACACACACACAC
>JADBJO010036224.1:0-2500 GCA_016801955.1 Conus betulinus | reverse complement strand
GCATTGGTCAGTACCGCTACGTTCATGAGAACTGTCGCTGGTGTGTGCTGCATTGGCCAGTACCGGTACGTTCATGAGAGCTGTCGCTGGTGTGTGCTGCATTGGTCAGTACCGGTACGTTCTTGAGAGCTGTCGCTGGTGTGTGCTGCATTGGTCAGTACCGGTACGGTACGTTCATGAGAGCTGTCGCTGGTGTGTGCTGCATTGGTCAGTACCGGTACGTTCATGAGAGCTGTCGCTGGTGTGTACTGCATTGGTCAGTACCGGTACGTTCATGAGAGCTGTCGCTGGTGTGTGCTGCATTGGTCAGTACCGGTACGTTCATGAGAGCTGTCGCTGGTGTATGCTGCATTGGTCAGTACCGGTACGTTCATGAGAGCTGTCGCTGGTGTGTGCTGCATTGGTCAGTACCGGTACGTTCATGAGAACTGTCGTTGGTTAGACATGGTGACACTCCCTACAATGACCCTCACTCACGCTTGGTCAGAAAATACGCCGCCTTTTTTTTTCATCAGAAGGGGCCTTACTAGGTGGTGTCCTGTGTATGTCACTTCAGAACAGGCTCCACCAAACACATACAAAGTGACTCGGCAGTGGTGTCCTGTGTATGTCGCATCAGAACAGGCTCCACCAAACACATACAAAGTGACTCGGCGGCCGTTCAGCGTC
Source organism: Conus betulinus (assembly GCA_016801955.1). Taxonomy (NCBI): domain Eukaryota; kingdom Metazoa; phylum Mollusca; class Gastropoda; order Neogastropoda; family Conidae; genus Conus; species Conus betulinus. Next base: position 1,831 of record JADBJO010036224.1, on the reverse strand, counting down.
TCCTCCGGCAGGTTGCCCAGTGATGTCTATGTAACGACGACACTCTGTAGAGTACCGGTGCTGGAGCTACCAGGTCATTTGAGCGGGATACGGTTGCGTATAGGGAGGGGAAGGGGGAGGGGGCTGGGATTAGGGGATATGGAATAATGCTACAGGATAACATACTTAATGAGACCGCAATTAAAAGAAAAGAAAAACGGGAGTAGGGACACTCTTTTTTGTTGTTTGCTGGTGAGATCCTAGTAAATCATGAATGTGCACGATACTGACACATCTGTCGGGGATTAAGGTGTTCAACATGAGTCACGTGTGACACCCATGAAGGAAAAAGGCTGTCTATGTCTTGGCTTGCAATTAATGCCTGATTATATCTTTTATCATCATCATTATCATTTTCATATTACTAGTGTCTAACATCAAGCATCCCAATCAAATAAATATCCATATCTACTCTCATCAAGCAACACAAGAAGTCAAGCACCAAAGCACAAATTGCATGCCAAGAACGAACATCGGCATCACAGCCGTCTGTACCACCCCTGACCCAGTCATCTCACTGCACCTCTCCACCACCATCCCACTTCTCCACCCCTCACCCCCCCCCCCCCCACACACACACACACGGAAAAAATCACTCTCCTAAACAACATCAGCTGATAGTGAATTATTCTCAAGATCAATTATACCTGTCAGTAACGAAAGAGAAGAGATCTACTTTTTGATTCAAAAAACAGCAGGCAGGCAAATGATCGAATCCGGCACCGGACTTGATTGCAGATGAAAGGCTTTTATAAGGAAAAGAGCGTCGACCACACGTTTTGGTACAAACAGATAGAATAAGGAAAAGTCGGCAATAAGACCAAGATCACAGTTCACGGGATGGGCAGCGCAGCTGCCACACAGTTGTTGATACATCAGGAATGGTCAGATCAGTGAATTCCTAACAGAGATATGAAACTAGAGTTTGACATAAACGATAAACGGGAAAGGAAAAGCAGAGTCAATGGGGTGGGGTGGAGCACGTGGCGCATTTAGCTGTATGAAAGATAAACGGGAAAGGAAAAGCAGAGTCAATGGCAGGGCACGCGTGGCATTTAGCTGTATGAAAGATAAACGGGAAAGGAAAAGCAGAGTCAATGGCGGGGCACGCGTGGCATTTAGCTGTATGAAAGATAAACGGGAAAGCAAAAGCAGAGTCAATGGGGGGTACCTGTGGCATTTAGCTGTATGAAAGATAAACGGGAAAGGAAAAAAGCAGAGTCAATTGGGTAGGGCGGGGCCACGTGTAGCATTTAGCTGTATGAAAGATAAACGGGAAAGCAAAAGCAGAGTCAATGGGGGGCACGCGTGGCATTTAGCTGTATGAAAGATAAACGGGAAAGGAAAAAACAGAGTCAATGGCGGGGCACGTGTGGCATTTAGCAGAGAGAGGAGAGAGAGAGAGAGAGAGAGAGAGAGAGAGAGAGAGAGAGAGAGAGTCTACACGAGTACGCAAACTTTTTTTTTTTTGCTGTCCCAACCTCTGCGCACCTCAGAGGCCGTGCACCCACGCCACTCATTCCGACACCCCGTCCACAGCCACAGCCCGGTCGGCCCCACCGCAGCACCGGCACTGGCAATCCACAGGGAGCAGTCAATGTCAAGTCGTCAAGAGGCAAACGATCGGAGGAGGAGACACTGCACCTGCTGCCCGAGTAACTTCGGTGGTGTTTGCAGTGGCGCCTGTCTGATTAACATACGCAGGACACCACTACTAAGTCCCCAACTGACAACAAAATTGCTTAGTCACGGAGCCGGCGTGAGTGAGCTCTCCCCACGGAGGGCGCCAACA
>JADBJO010036223.1:0-11300 GCA_016801955.1 Conus betulinus | reverse complement strand
GGAAAAGCATAGCTGATTTGATGGGAAGAGCTGACATCGATGGTAAGTACCATGAAGATTAGATCAAATCTCCTTGGTGAGTACACTTTTTCATGTACAGAAAGAGCAGAACAGAGGAGAACAATTTCACCAGAGTACCGATGTGTGCAAAGGTTGACTTGCTTGAATAGGTGTGTGTGTGTGTGTGTGTGTGTGTGTGTGTGGTGTGTGTGTGTGTTAGATCAGTTTTTTTTTTTAGATCTAAACATCGAAACAAGTCACACTTGACTGTCATATCTTTCTGTGTTAGATCTATTACCCCCCCCCCCACCACACACACACACACACACATTATTATATATATGAGCGCGTGTGTGTGGATGTATCTATATCTATCTATCTAACCACTTCATTCTCTCTCTCACCTACGATTTTATGTGAACGCTCTCTCTCTCTCTCTTCTCTCTCTTCTGTGTCTGTGTGTGTGGGTGTGGGTGGGTGAGTGGGTGGGTGGGTGGGGTAGGTGCGCGCACGCGCACATGTTAGAAGAAAGAAAGAGAGAGAGAGAAAGGGAGAATGACCGAATTATACTACAATGTTGACTTACTTTTAAATAAACCTTTCTTTCATTCACAGGCAAGGAGTGGAAAAAAAAAATGGAAAAAAACCAGCGTGACATGTATGTCAAGAAGAAAAGGCTTCTGAAAACAAGAAAAGTGGACAGGCTGCCATAAACCCACAGAAGTGGCCTTTGATGGACATGATGTCTTTTTTAGACAAATTATATTGAAGGAAACAGGTAGGCATAACAACAAAACTCTTCATAGGACATTTTCAACTGTAAAAAGGAATTAATAATCTTGATGTTAGAAATGTTCACACACACACACACACACACACACACACACACACACACACACACACACACACACTGTGAATATCTGAAGTGTAAGTGGCTATTGTTGTCAAAGAATTAGTTGTGAAAACGTTCATATTCCATTGTCTGTAAAGGAATGCTATAATCTGTTAGAAAAAAGACACCAAAGCTCGGGTGGGTTATAATATAAATCAGCACACCTCTTACAGCATGTCTTTGTTGAATGTTTTATCGAGGGAAATTTCCAGTTTTTGTTTTAGACTTAAATATAATTCATTAAATGTAATATGTTGATGCTGCAAAATGCATATGTGGGGAAAAACTTTAACATTTCATGTACTATTTAATTGTCCCATTATGCGGCAGTACTTACCCAATTTTCAGTTACCAAATAATCCTACAATTGATGATTATAAGACTCAACCTTCAAACCATTCATTCATTTTTGGCTAATGTATCAAAATATTTACTTCGCAGTCCTATTGGTACATTAGTATGAGATTTCAGTATCTTTCAAGCAAACATTATTTATGTTGTTCATGTTCACAGTGATTTAAGCTTTATTTTGAATCATGTTTTCCTTTGTATAATAGTATCAATGTCATCTTGATGTATATCATTTACAAATATCACAATCGTCAAAGCCATCGTCTAAAGCCAAACCACATGTGACAAAGACACACAAACACAAACACAACACACACACACACACACACACACACACATTTTCTCTTCTTTTTTCACCAGGTGGATTATTGTTGTTTTCAGCACAGAAAGTAACATGCAGGAACTGTCTGCGGAGACGGATTCGGACGAATCGTTGAGCCAGGCAGACGATGACATTGTGAGCGTCTCAGGAAGGTAAGTTGTCAACATGTTCCTCAGCAAATCTGCCTCGTTGTACATGTGCCTTCTGCCAGTGAACAGGGTTAATGTTGCAGAAGTAGTTCATAAATGCCTCCCTGACTCGCATAGGTTCCAGAGATGGTTTTCCTCCGACACTTTGCACATTGTGTAGACCCTGCAGGTCGACGTTCTCTACCTCCTGTAGTAGAGATGTCACCTCTGCTGGGGTGGTCTGAATTTGCAGCAAATTGTGTAGGACGACTGTGGCTTTCACGATGTCATTTGCAAGGCGTGGTTGCACTGCCAGTTTTGAATGAAATACCCGCCATCTTGCAGCCAGCACGCCAAAGGCGCCTTCGACTATTCGTCTTGCTCTGGGACAGTCTATAGTTGAAAACCCGTTTTTCATATGTCAGACTTCGACCTGGAAATGGCCTCATGATGTGTTTTTGCTGAGAGGAAAAGCCTCATCAGCAACGATGACGTAAGGAAGAGGTCCAAGACTATCAGCGTAGGGAAGGGGGGTATCAGGGGGGAACTTCAGAACCCCCTTTGACATGGCTCTGCCCAATGTGAATGTGCGAAAAATTCCGCCATCACTGTTACGACCATAAGAACCGATGTCAACATAGATGAACTGTAAATTTGCATCAACCAAAGCCAGTAAGACAGTTGAAAATGAGCTTTTGTAGTTGAAGAACAAAGATCCTGACTTGGATGGAGCTTTCATTACCACATGTTTGCCATCAAGAGCACCGAGGCAGTGTGGAAAGTTCCACTTACTGGCAAAAAATGGCAGCAATCAGTTTCCAGTCGTCATGGCTGTCTGGCATGGTCAGATGCAGTGGTGACAGTCGATCCCAAAGTACCTTGCACACTTCAGAAACAATTCTGTGGACAGTTGTCACCCCAACGCGGTAACTGAATGACAGAGAACGGGAAGGACTCCCCTGTAGCCAAAAATCTGAAAAACAGTAATACTGGTGTTAAAAGTACATTAAAACACAGTGCAATATCAAATATTGTGTCTAATTTTATTGTACACTTTAAAACAATACAGTTGAAGAGGAACCCAAATTCAATGTGAGTTCCATTGATTTAGAATGTTTCACACTGTCTAAAAATTAAACTGTCAAATCTCATGGGTTTCTTGAAGTGCTTACGAGTCATATTTCTAGCAGTTTTAATCCTTCATGTTCGTTGAAACCATGTACAACTGTATTATTTGTTTCAGATCCAGTGTTGCCTCACAGCATAGAGAAACACAGGAAGACGAGGACAGGCCAGATTCACCTACACCATCTGCATTCACGGTATCACAAAGCATCCACTCAGCAGTCCATCAGACCAGTCTTCCGCCGCTCCACACCAAAAGGCAAAAGTCGGAATCAGGGTGCACGAGGTGAAAAAAAAACTTGACAGTGCCATCAGTGAACTGATAGAAATTCACAAAAGACAAAGAACGGAACAACAGAGACCAAACACAGCACAGACAGGCCAGAAATCTGTTGCAAGAAGTTTCTTTGAAACATGCACTCTCAGAATGGAGAAAATGTCCGAAGAAAACAGTCGTTTCTGCAGCTGCAGATCAGTCAGCTGTTCTTTAACGCTGAAAAATCCTAACTTGCCCCCAGTCCCAATCACCCAGCTCCTCAGAAGCCAGTTCACAGCACCTCTTGCACCTCCTGCACCCCTGCCGGCTCCAAATCAGTTTGCGTATGCAGACAGTGAAGCATCTGGCATCATTTCGGATGCCATGCGAGTGGCACACGACATGTCTGCTGACTGTTTCACAGAGTGACAGCTGCGCAAATGACTGTTTTCAAAAGTTAGTTATGTTTCGCCGTGACGGTCTCTCCTTTTCATTTTGTGCCGGCCCAAATTTCTCCTATTGTTTTTTTTTTTTTTTTTTTTTTTTTTTTTTGAACTTAGTGTTTGCATGTGGAAAAACGCAACTTTGTGAGAAGTAGAACTGAACTTTTTATGTTATTGTATTATTCCTTGTACGTTAAAAAAGTTGAATGAAAAAACAGGACAAGGGTGGCCTCATCAGAACAAGCAACAGAAATAAATTCAATCTTAGCTGAATTTCTTTCTTCCAAGTTGTATGAGTTTTCATTGTGTGTGGTAGAGTGTGGTGGCCCTCGTTAATTTTGAGACCGGTCATTTTCCTTGCAACATAGATACACTATTCCAGTAAAGTTCACCACATGTGAAAGTTGTGTTCACGTGTTCATTACATGTGTGACGTGTGTGTGTGTGTGTGTGTGTGTGTGTGTGTGTGTGTGTGTGTGTGTGTGTGTGTGTGTGCATGATCTAAAATCTTTGACTTTCTTTTCTAGTCTGTATTTCCATGCTTTTTCCCCATTTCATATTCTTTATTTTCATTGATTTTTATTTCCGATTTTTATCAATTTTTTGGTATCTAATTTTTGTCAGTATATCAAGACCAAAACACACATTGTCACATACAAGACAACACGCGCACACACACACACACACACACACACACACACGTCCATGAACTGAATGTGCACGCGCACATATACTCCATGTTAGCGCCCAGTATCTAGTACATTTCTGATGCACCAAAGAAACATGAAGAAATGACACATATAAAGGCAAATCTGCTTAGTGAAGAGATGTCCACTTACACCTTCCACAGTATTGATTAACTGTTTAGCACATATTCTAGATACCTATATATCAGAGCCTGGAATTGCAGAGGGGTGGTGGGGGTTAACAAGGTAGTTTACAGTACACACAAGGATACACAGTCTCGCTCAAAACACATGCGCGGGCACATGCACACACACTGACACACTGTGACACATACCCCCACCCACCCCCCGCCCCAACCCACACCCACACCCCCACACACACACACACACACACAATCATGGCACAGGCACACACACACACACACACACACACACACACACACACACACACACACACACAATGCAGGCACATGAACACACACACACACACACACACAATCATGCAGGCGCGCATGAACACACACACACACACACACACACACACACACACACACACACACACACGTGCAATTTAACATACACGCGCGCGATTTATGCTCATACATTCATACTCGTATCCAAAAAAGGTGCATGCAAGCATGTTAGCAAACTAAAACGTGCACTGGCAAATTGCGAGTCTTTCCCTAGGTGATATGACATCTCGCCTGGTGACGTTCTTTTTCAGGCTGTCCCCAACTACAAAGAGGACTTGCCTGAAGTGTTCACGACTCAGGCGAAAAATACTGCTTGAACTGGTCACCATCCAGTTGAAGTTCTTGAACCAGATGATGGAATGTTCCGTGCTGGTTCCTTTTCTCCAAAATGGCACGCCACCCACCAACGATGTTTTCTCTTTCTTCGCTTTTTCAGCTGGCGATACAGTAGCAATATCAAAATCAACTGTTCTTGATCATCGAGTTTTGCGCTAGCGAAACGAGACAAGTGTGGAGCCATGCTGGTACACGCCGGAGAAGAGGCAACAGCCGGTTGCCGCCGATGTAAAAGGAAACACGACAGCGCGGTTTTCCTCGCCGCAGCCGCGGCCCATGACCGCGACCTAACCGCAGCCGACCCGCAGCCGCCGCGCGTGGAAACGTAGGCTAAGAAGAGTAGAGTTTTGACATTCTACAAACCTTTTCAGACGCGATTCTTCTATTCGTCTGTTTACAGTTACGGTCACAGAAACGACGTAAGGTGCGTACGGTCACAGATACGACGTAAGGTGCGCGTATGAAAACGAAGAGAGAGCGTGATTCAATGTATCCTGATAAGGTCACGCCAAGAGGTACGCTTTAGGAGACGCGAAGCTTAACGGGAGCATGTAGTAATCGATGCCATACTGGATGGATTCACGGACAGGCGTCTTTTCGTTTTCATAATTTCTGGTGACTTTTTGTGCCATGAAAGGCACACAGGAACTGAGTCAGGAACCATATCTAAGCAACTCGCAACAGGGAAAACGATTGCAACAACCTACAGAAGTGGTCAGAGAAAATCTTAGTTTTATTTCACTGGCGTTCGGAACACAAAGGAAAAATTAGCCCTTTTATATGGAATGTGTTGAACACGCATATCTGGGGGAGGGGGTGGGGTGGGGGGTGGGGGGGGGGGGTGGGGGGATGGTTTTGAGTGAAGTCATGACACGAAGAAAAATGGAGGAGAATAAAAAACAAACAAAGAAACGCGCTGAAGTCTGTCAAGTATTACCACCTGTCTAGTGCACACAACGCACGTACGCACGCACGCACGCAACCACACACACACACACACACACACACACACACACACACACACACACACACACAGAGAGAGAAACACACACACACACACATACACACACACAACCACATTATGTATACACTTGCATAGTCACAGACATCTCTCTCTCTCTCTCTCTCTCTCTCTTCTCTCTCTCTCTCTTTCGTAATATACCACATGTGTGAACAGACGTAAAACTAAAAGTACTACTACATACACACACGCACGCACACACACTCGGTGTTATCAGACCCTTTCCCCTGTCTTTTCATTCATTTAAACGATTGAATAATTACTTAATTCGTGCATTAAACTTGTATATGATTTTAGCTGTTTACTTGTTTCATCTTTCATGTATGTATGTAAGTAAGTATGTATGTATGTATGTATGTATGCATGTATGTGTGTATGTGTGTGTATGTGTGTATGTATATGTATGTATGTAGTATGTATGTATGTATGTATGTATGTATGTATGTATGTGTGTGTGTGTGTATGTATGTATGTGTGTGTATGTGTGTGTATGTATGTATGTATGTATGTATGTATGTATGTATGTATGTATGTATGTATGTATGTATGTATGTAATCTCGACTACTGTGCATTGTTTATGTATGTATGTATGTATGTATGTATGTATATATGTATGTATGTATGCAATCTCGACTACTGTGTATTGTGGTTGATTTGACAAGCTGATGCATTAAAGTAATTGATATGTATGTATGCGTGGAAGACAGGGTCAACATAGAGCGCGGAGCGTGGAAAAGCATGAGCTAAACGCAGCTTTGGTTAGATAATCAGAAAACGTGCCATTGAGATCATCAAGAACGACAGCAGATCAGAAGCACGACCCACTTGTCCCACTGAAGTGGATGTATTGACGGAGTTTTTCCAGCTGAAGAGTAAAAAGGTATTGGAATATCCCCTCCCCCCTCGCCCCTGGCCTGTCAACATCGCTCCTCTTCCTCCTGAAGAAGAGCTGCAGTTAGAACCCGTTCACCGAGGACAAGTGATATCTGTGGTGAAATCGCTGAAGAATAAACACAGCGCCTGGATATGATGGAGTTGGATATTCTTTTCTGGAACAACATCTGCAACGTCTGTCATTGCATTTGACGGCAATATTTAACATTTGCTGGAGCAACTAAAAGACTTCCCACTGATTGGAAACATGCCACGATCACTTTACTTCCCCCCAAAAAAGAAGGGAATGTGATGCAGCCTGGTGACTGGAGACCTATTTCCTGTTGACCTCTTTGTACAAGATCTACAAGAAGTTAGTGCAAAGTAGGCTTTTACCATGGATTGTTTCAACCGGAAGGCTGTCATCAAAACAGAAGGGCTCTATCCCAAGAAACGGCCTTCAGAAACACGTGTTCTGCTTGAAAACTGCAATCGAGAACTTCAAGCATGTGTGTCAAGCCAGTTCTACACTACTTTCGTTGACATCAAGGACGCCTATGACAGCATTGATCACGGAGTGATGTTGGATGCGATGCAGGGCGCCGGCTACCCCCAGCACAATCATCGACGTGACGGCGGATATCTACACCAACTCTACATTCCAGGTGCAGATGGGAAACACGTCCACGCCCAGGATTACCAGGCATCGTGGCATGTGCGCAAGGCTGCCCGTGGTCAGCTGTTGTGTTCATTCAGGCGTTGGACCCGTGGATTCGATGGATGGGCAGCCGTTCACACCAGCTTCAATGCCTTCTCCATGTCAGGCATATGCGGATGATGTATGTGCCAGTGCTCGCTGTGAGGAGAGCTTACAAGAAATGATAAATAAGACGGAAACCTTCCTGCATTACACCGGAATGGAAGTGAAACACAGAAAGTGTGCCACCATTCATGGACAACGCACAGGAAACAACTGGGGTTCTACAGATGTGACTGAGAGCGTCCACGTGATGCTGCAAGGTGAAGATACACCGATGTATGGAAAAGATGAGCCATACCAGTGTCTTCGATTTCAAACAAATCTGACTGGAACTTCTGAGAAAGAGCAACTGACGCAGGCGAGTGAGGAATTCGAAAGAATGCTACAAAAATTTCGCTTTCACCTTTACCACTGTGCAAGAAAAATTGATGCTGTAAACGTCATGGCTTCTTCAAAATTTGACTTTTATAACAGCAATTCAAAAATTCACAGAAAAACTGAAGACTCTGGAACATAAGTTAGTGATTTTGTTTCGCGTTCATCTCAAACTGAACTCCTACCAATCGAACGCACATGTTCCTTCCCCGAAAACAAGGCGGCCTTTGGTCTGATGAAACCAAGTACCATGTACTTCGCCAAAACGCATCTCCTTCCTGATCTCCGTTCTGAACAGTGATGACCAACATGTCAGAATGGCAGCGCGCAAGTTTTCATCTCCACATGGAAAAGAGAAAAGTGCCTCACGCAGATCCAGACGACAGCAATTTTGGAGGATACGCCACAGACTCCGAAGGGAAATTAAGGAAAGGCAGCAAGGTCAACTGGTCACGTTCTTCCTTTGTCGACTCCATGAACTGTGTGTGCGGCTGGATCTATGGAATTCGATGAAAACAGCGGTAGTTTCGGAGTAGTACTCCCAGCTTCTGACGATGGGGTAATTCAAATTCGCTACAGTAATTCTAAACAATTATACAGCGCAATCAAAAGAATGCAAGTGGACAAAGATATACACCATTTCGGCAGAGCTGCAGCAACAACGGAGAATCATCCGGGATGCAATTCCGGATGCTGCAGTGACCCCACTCCATAGGACAACTTCACCAACACCAACGTCAATGACTAAATAAAGGTTCATCAGCAAGGGACGTCTACAGCTGCTGGAGACCAAATGCAGTGAACAACAGTCTACTATCCTGATACTTACCGGAGAGAGTGTGCTTTGTGCGGGTTTCGTTCTGACACAAATTCCTTGAATGCCTTGAATGGATGTCGTCGACTGAGGGGGCCTCTACACATAAAGACACACGACAGATGCGTTGAAATCATCAGAAAGGAGCTACACAAATGTATTGTGACGGATTTTTGTGGATGTTTTTTCAAACAGGCCTGTCTCTATAAACGGTGTTGAAGATCTACCAAGGCTGAAACCTGATCTATGCTTCATCGACCATCGAAACTCGGTGGCATTCATCATAGAGGTTTCAAACCCATATGATACATTCACAGAAACATGATATGTGAGCAAATTTCAAAAGTACTTGCCTCTTTGCTATGCTCTTAGTGATGTTGGATTAGCACGAAAGTGATTGTTTCTAGTAACAGGTTCACTAGGCATGGTTCATAAAAGAGTGGTTCAGGACTTTCACTGTTAGGACTGCCCATAACCAAATGTAAACAATTGCAAAATACTTGAGAATGTCTGTCACGATTGTGTCTAGGCGTGTTTGGTCAAGACAGAATCACCTCATGAACCAGCCTTGAAACTGGCAGACGTTGACTTCCAAAACTGTGCTTTAAACAGTGTTAGGTGTACAAAGCTGATTAAAGCACTGACAGACAAAGAATTGGAGCTAGCCAGAGAAAGAAAGAAGACGTGGGGACAGAGAGAGTAAGAGGGGGAAATTGAGAGAGAGAGAGAGGACAGAGAGAGAGGAGAGGAGAGAGAGAGAGAAGAGAGAGAGAGAGAGAGAGAGAGAGAGAGGAGAGAGAGAGGGAGGAGAGGAGAGAGAGGAGGAGAGAGCGAGAGAGAGAGAGAGAATATGTGAAAGACAGCTTTTATCAATGCGCCTGCAATCTGGACTAAGTAATACTGTGCATAGTGTTGATTTGACAAGTTGACGCATTAAAGTAATGACATGTATATATATACGTACGTACGTACGTAGTGTAAGCATGTGATTCTTTGCTTGTTTATTCGTTTACTTGTTTATGTTTGTTAATTTTTTTTTATAAAGTTATCTATTTAGTGTGTGTGTGTGTGTGTGTGTGTGTGTGTGTGTGTGTGTGTGTGGTGTGTCGAGAGAGAGAGAGAGAGCGAGAGAGAGAGAGAGGAGAGAGAGAGAGAGAAGGAGAGAGAGAGAGAGAGAGAGAGAATCATAACGTATGAAAGACATATAACAGCGATGAGTCATTTATAACATAAGACCAGTTTGTAAAATAAACCACACTTCCAAGGATCGATGATCCGAAGATCTACCCATTCATGCGTTCCAGAATGTTTTATTCAACTTCTTTTCAGCTTCTTTTCGTCGAATATTTACTAGTCATCCATTACTTTCTGTTACTGCTGTTGTGGCTACATTGTACGTTCGGTTCAGTTTAGTTCAGTGGTTTATTTAACGTTTTTTCATCGCCAGATGATATTAGACACTTGTTAAAAAAAAAAAAAAAAAACCACCTTCACACTCAGCTTATCTAGTACTTTCAAACCCACATCTGATATATGGCATATTTACATAAGTGAAATACCCTAGTGGTACACAAAGTGGTGATCTTATAAAAGAAATTTTTGCATTCTGTGACTGCGAAATACCATGGCAATTTCAGCAACATATGAACCATATAAGACAGTACTGACATGATCAAAGTTGTTCACCTCAATGCCCTTTCTCCTGATAGAGCGAGGTCAACATTGAGCGATCAAACAAAAAGATGACGCACAGAAATGTTTTCTCTGCAGACACAAGTACACCCATGAGTATATTTAGTGTTCCAAGTATTCAGCCTTAATTTACGAATTAATCTAACAATGTGCCTTGGGCACGATGGTAAAGTAGCCATTTTTTAAACTAGAAAAACTGCTTATGTTTATACTTTTCCATGATTTGAATTAATTCACTATTCACTTTAATACCACAGGGAGATAGGACCCAACAAAAATACAATTTTTATACCTAGAAGTTTATACCCCCCCCCCCCTCACACCCCCTTATATATATATATATATATAGATGATAATATATCATACACAAGAAAAACAAAACAACAAACACTTTTCCGGACTGCAAATATTTTGGGCGATTGCCCTTATCGCACTGCCTTATTGACAGAGTGACGCATTGCAGAAGAGACTCGTCAATCGTAGTGGAATGACGTATATTTCTATAAACCCTACAATGACGCAAGGCTCACAATGATAACCACGTTCGCAAATTTTCAATTTCTTTCTAATAAGGCTGGGGGAGGAGAGGAGGACGGGGAGAAAAAAAAAATCAGGGGGGGTCAGGCCCCTCACAGCACCCCCAGCCCCCCGATCACCGAACCTCCATACACCATCCACCTCCCAATCTAACCCACAGCCCATCACTCAGTCACCACCACCCCAGTATCCGCCCCATCCCAGCCCCCCAAAGT
>JADBJO010036222.1:0-7500 GCA_016801955.1 Conus betulinus | reverse complement strand
AGAGAGAGAGAGAGATCGAGAGAGAGAGAGAGAGAGAGAGATAATTAGTCTAGACTTACTTTGATTAAATCTACATTTGTAGATGAAATATTTTTGCCCATAGTATAATAATATTGAATATTTCATCCGTTTGAGTTATTTACTCAGAGCCAAACAATCTTAATTCAATGTTAAATGACTTGCGCACATGATGTGTGGTTTTCTGTTTAAGTAACATTTCCAGATTTTGCCAAAAAGTTTTAGAGTAAGTATATAGCCATAAGTATTGGTGGATAGAATCTTGTTCGCGATTGCATAAAAAGTACATCTATCATTTTTAGTTACCCCCATTTGTTTCAAAACAACATTTGTAACAAGGATACAATGACAAATCCTTAACTGAAACCATTTCAGTTTTATTTCTTATATTTTATTAGACAACTTTAAAACCACGTTCCAGTCAACAAAAGTGTCATTTTTTCCTCCCAGTTCTTAAATGGTTTCATATAAAAAATTGGCTGCATTTTTAGAAGATGATTGTAGTATAATCTTGAATTTTATTTACACTGCATACTATTTGAAGTGTTTTTGGATGTTGATATCCAATGTTGCTGTCTATTTTGATATCTCTTATTCTCATGTGTTCTTTTATTGCTTGTATACAACTGATATAACGTAGATAGTGCACATTTATTTTATCTTTTCTGCAGAAATCCTCCAAGCTTAAGAAAATAACCACTTTCGTTTAGAATATCTTTTACAAGGAAAACATTGTTAAGAGCCCAATTTCTCCAAAAGAAATATGTTTGGTCGATTTTAAATTTGTCGTTGTAAAAAATAGGTTCAGAGACAATTTATTTGCTTTCATTTAAATCGATATTAGTATTTAGATCTGCGAATGCTAAAAATACATCGCTCCAGAAAAAAAAATCGGCAATTTAGTGTAGCGTATTGCTCCATAACTACTGAATTTGTTTACTTCTGGACACATAACGTCTGAATTACTATTTTTCCATTTTTGAGATCCAATATATAGCTGTCTTATCCATACTAGTTTTCATGACTTTATCAAAGTTTTTCTGTCTGGGATTCCTAGTCCTCTGTGTTCAATGTCGTACGTGGAATATGCTTTTTTGACTTTTGTTGGTTTGTTGTCCCATATGAAATCAAAGCACATCTTTTGTAGGGATTTAATCTCAGCATCTGGTGGGTTTAGGTAATAAAATCCATAAATAAACTAACTTTGAAAGAATTAGAAACTTCAATATTGCAACTCTGCCTAGTGGGGTACACATTCTTTTTGCCCAAATTTTAAATAGAATTTTTACTTCTAAAGGTTTGTCCACTACATTAATTTCCATTCGATTTGTTGAATTGGTTGAGAACCAAAGTCCTAAGATTTTGATTTTTGGGGGGGTTGCATTCCATATGCTTATGTGGTAAGCATTTTTCAGGTGAGTGTGTTTCTTTTTTCCTAACCAAACATTTATTTTTTTTTTTTTTCAAAATAAAAGTTTTAATCCCGAAATTTATTGACACTCGTTTGATATTTCAAAGACTTTTTAATACAACTTCCTGTCTCTGTGTGTCGTGTCATCAGCAAATTGATTTATTTTAAACTCGGTGTTCGAAATAACTATACCTTTTATTTCTTGATCTTCTCTTATTTTGCATGCTAGAATTTCAGCACAAGAAACAAATAGATAGGGGGAGACTGGGTCGCATTGACGACACCTTTTTTAACATCAAAGCTTGCGAAACTTTTCCATTAACTGTTAAATAAGATTTTATATTGCAATAGAATATAGAAATACATTTACAAAGATCTCTACCGAAACTAAATGCTCTAAGAGTTTTTTCTATGAACTTCCAGTTCACTGAGTTGAACGCATTTTCAAAATCAATTGATACAAGCAGCCCAGGCAAATTCTTCTTTTCTAAATAGTGCATCACGTCGTAAATTATTCTCAAATTATCCCCAAAGTATCTGTCTTTTATAAATCCAGTCTGATATTCATTTATTAACTTTGGAAGCACTGTCTTTATTCTACTTGCTATACACGTTGACCCCATCTTATAAGTTCATTTAAAAGTGTAATCGTTCTCCAGTTGTTCAAAAATTCTTTGGCTTATCGCCTTTTGGCAGACATATTATGATCCCTTCCCTTTGTGTTATGGCCATTTTACCTTTACTGAAACCTTCGTTAATGGACCTGACTACAAATCGCCCAATTGCTTCCTGAAAAAAAAAAAAGTCATCCTGTCAGTTCCCGGATTTTTTTTATCATTTTTCATATGCTTTAACGCTACTGTTACTTCTTCTTTAGATATACCTTCCATATTATCAGATTCTAATCTAGTTAGTTTTGGTAAGTTTTTATATATACTGTTCTAACTCCACGTTCTTTGTCTTTCTTCATGTAATTCTTTATAGAATGTTTTGGTTTCTTCCAAAATCTCGTCTGTTTCTGAAAGTGTCCAGTCTCCATATGTTACAAGTTTAAACATTTGTTTGCTCACAAAGTGTCTTTTCTCAAGGGAACAAAAGTATCGTTTTACTTTTCTCCGTCAGATACCCATCTCGCTGTGGAGCGCAAAATTATACCGTCCATTTTTAATTTTTCTGATTTCTAACAATTGTTGCTTCTTTTCTTGTAAGATAATTAAGTCACTTTTACTTTTTAAGCTATCTTTTTCCAGTTCTTGTATCTCGTGGTCTAACTCTTGCTCTTTCGCGTTAAGTTCCCTTTTTTATATTGAATATGTAATTGCTTTTGCTCTGATTTCGATTAGTATAGTGCCTAGGAACAACTGATCTGATATTGTAAATTGTATTTCGTTGTTTGGAGTGTCAGTAATTTTTGTTCTGATTACTCTTTTAGTTAGGAAGAGGACAGCGTGAAATGGAAAAAAAGGTCGATATTCTACCGACGGGCACTTATAATGAAGTGAATCAGTGTAAATCATGAATAAGAGGATGAGAAATGCGAGTTAAAAGTTACACTCGTAAGGGAGCCTTTCACATGATAACGGCAATACGTTCTGTCTGAGGGTCAAGGAAATGACTTTGCTTTGACTGGATGACGAAAGTCAGGTTCACCCTACTTCATCACCTAATGAACGGAGCCAGGAGTTAGTGACGCACAGCAGATAAGTGTCATTGTCTAGTACGAAAGCTTTGATCATCTATAATTTTGCCTTTGCCCATCCATAAGATACGTTCATCGCAGTTTCTAGTTGCAACAGTTCTCCACTCCTCAGGAGAGTTATATAATCAGATTGTTAAGGCACAACTGTTCAGCTGATCTTGAGGCAGTCATGTCTACCTGTGTGCCATGTTGTACATGGTGCAGATTCCAAGTTCTTGCAGTGGAGGAGTGAAGGGAGGTTTCAGAGGCGTAGTGTCTGTTCATAGATCTACAAGCCAGCATCTGTCTTAGCGCAGCAAAAGCACACCTCCTCCGACCACAAGGTTAACTCACTCATAATGACATGCTTTGCACACATGTTGGATAGGTCTTGTAACTAAATATTGTGGACAGTTCAGTCTGAACATGTCAAAGCATGCAAACAGGATAATCAGCAAGAGCGCCACCACCGATTGTTCATATTCATGGTATGTACACATGATATAAACCACGCCAGAGTTTGTCACCCAGCTTTGTGATGCTTCTGAGGTTGATTTTTGAAAAGTCACTTCTCTCTCTCTCTCTCTCTCTCTCTCTCTCTCTCTCTCCTCTCTCCTCTCTCTCTCTCTCTCTCTCTCTCTGTGTGTGTGTGTGTGTGTGTGTGTGTGTGTGTGTGTGTGTGTGTGTGTTTCCTGGTAGAACGTGTCCACATAAGCATTCTGTGAGAATTCAGTCTTCATTTCAAATTGAACACATTGGTGTTTTGATCAGGCATCACTTCCATTGTTCAACGATCATGCATTATGTATTATGCAACACTCAGCTCACACAAATACAACACGCCACCGGCTGATCAAAAACATAAATGAATAAAAACAAGTGTCCACTGTTGTGTTTAACTGATCCATGTCCTCCTAGTGTAAAAAAAAAGTTTTTTGCCTGTCTGTGCAATATACGTCGGACGATATTTGGCCAGTTCTGCCCGTCTGTGTAATCTCTACCAGTGCTAACTGACTGATTCCTCATGCCTGTGTCATCTATGTCAGATCACTGTCGACGGCTGTTAAATGACGACAGCGAGCTGATCACGGGCCCACAGATTTTTGTTTTTGTTTTACCTTATGTAATTGACGACAGGCTGCCCATCCACACAGAAAATGGTGAAGGTTTTGCAAAACAATGTAACTCACAATTTACAAGAAGGTTTACAGGATTGTAGGTTAAAATAGTCTCTTTTTTCTTCAGTGCGAAAGTAAATACCCAGTGTCTATTGGAAAAATGGAGGGGGTGGGTTGGGTAGAAATACAACACGGGATTCTCGTCTAATACATCACACCACACAGAGACAGAGAGAGACAGAGAGACACAGACAGACACACAGAGAGAGAGAGAGGTGAGAGAGAGAGAGTGAGAGAGAGAGGTAAATTCAGAAATTCAACATGTATTTAGTAAGTCCAAAGCCCTAAATGACAGGTGTCTAAACAAACACCATAACGATAGCACCAGCAAGAGGCAACAAGATAAGGGGAACGAAACACACACACACACACACACACACACACACACACACACACACACACACACACACACAATTTACTCCATATATAAACTCCAACTACCTCCCTCTCCCCCACCGCGCCCACACCCACTCACACACACCACACACACACACTCCATGTTTTTGTATCAATGAACTCTTTACTCACAGACCTATACTCTACTGTTCTACATCTGGTTTTCTTTCAACTTCATACACTTTCCCTCCACATGAGTCTCCCTCCCCTCTTCCTTCTTTCCTATGCAATAGTGTATGCGTAGGTATAGGTATATGATCTCCCCCTTGCTTTATTTTGTTTTCTCCACCCCCCCCCCCCCACCCCCCCGTCTTCCCCCCCCCCCCCTCATGACAACAACATCTAAAAATAGCATGTACCTTTCTACCCACCGCAACGCCAGCCCGCTTTGTCCTCCACGAACATACACTCGCGCTACCATACTTCTCACCCTTTACCTCATATACTACCAGCAGCTACCTTCCTTCTCAATCTCTGTACACACTCTTCATTTTCTACATCGATCTATATTTTACTCAGAGACCTATCCCTTCCCTAATCTCTATCTTAATGTCTTTCAATTCCATATGCTATCTCCTCTTCATACTCCCCCCCCCCCTCCTTCTCTCTTTCCTGTGAATATGTGTGTGCGTAGGTGTAGACGTAGGTATCACCCCTCCCCCCCCCCCCGCACACACACACACACACACACACACACACACACACACACACACACACACATTCTTCCTTCTATTTTCACCAATAGAAATATTAGCACTTTTCCTGTTAATTATCTTCATTTCTTTCCAACCAGTATTATTAGCACCAGCATTATTACACTCATCACAACTAGTCTTGTTATGATCATCACCCAAACGGCACTGTTTACTTTTCCAGTAATACAGTTTGCGTGAGTTTACACTCTCTCTCTCTCTCTTTCTCTCTCTGTGTGGTGTGTGTGTGTGTGTGTGTGTGTGTGTGGTGTGTGTGTGTGTGTGTGCAACTCTCTGTGCCCCCCCTCTCTCTCTCCCCCCTCTCTCCTCTCTCTCTCTCTCCTCTCTCTCTCTCTCTCTCTCTCTCTCTCTCTCTCTCTCCCCTGTTCCAATAGTAATGATGGTCCATTATTCATTCATCACTTCTGTTTCTTTCAAACCATCATTATTGGTAACAGCACCGCTACACATAACTTATATCATTGTGATCATCACCATATACTTTTTCTTTTCCGTTTTATTTATTGCAAAGTGAGGCGACTGCAGGCGGGAATCTAAACAGATTTGAAATGTTAGTAATGGCGCACCACCTAAAAACGCAGGCAAACGAATCACGTGACAAAACACGACGCACCTCACGTCGTACCTCACAGGTCGTGTGCAGGCAAAATACAGAACACTCAGGACGACGAAAATAAACGAGGACGCCCATCTGGCGCTGACGTGGATGAAGATAAGTGATTGCTCGTTCATTTTCGTTGTCCTGAGTGCTTTGTATATTGTTCCTACCCCTATTATTTGAAGTTGTTTATCATCATCACTGTCATCCTTTATACTGATAACAATGAAAATCAAATTCATAATAAAAAATAATCATGATCATAATGATGATGATGATGATGACGACGACGACGACGACGACGAAGACGACGATGATGATGATGATGATGATGATGATCGTCGTCATCATCATCATCATCATCATCATCATCATCACCATTATTATTATTATTATTATTATTTATTATGATTATTGTCACCCACTATTGTTTTTAACTCACATGGTCCACATCCCATCAGCCTCGTTTTCATTCAACACCCATTTTACGCCGAATATGAGAAGGTAAGTGATTGCTCGTTCTTTCTTTTCATTGTTCGGAAAGTTGTTTGTCTTACCTAAAGAAAACCTAAGAGGTGGAAATGCATCCTGTTTTTTTTTCCTGTAATCTCTTTGTGTAGACTGTCTTGCTTAGCCAAATAAATTATCTTTTTAAAACTAGATTTCTTCATTATTAGTTCTGCGCTTAAACCCGACTTTTTGACACATGGCTATATTCACTTTATCTAAGCAATATTGACAGAACTGTTTTTCATACGCTTAAAAGAGCCTGTAATCTCATGCATCATATGTTGTTAAAGAGAAGTAATTAAGTGTGTTTATTCAATCCTGCTCATGATACTCCATCTTCCATATCCTCCATCCAATTAATCTCCTTTGTGTCACATCCTCAAATCAGTTTACTGCATGTTTATGTGAAGGGCGGATACTCATCTGAGGAAGGTTGAGGCTCGCGGCATACCACAAGGCATCCGTTTACAAGCTTCCTTTCGTTTGTAGTTTCATAAATACATTATCCAATGCAGGTATTGCATTGCAGATCTGTCAAATATATGCCGATCACATGTCTCTTAAACTTTGGGGATGAAGACAGCAAGCGCATACAATCATCGCTGCAGCAGGGTATAAGAGACGTTTTGGAATGCTGTTACCAGAATCACAAGGCCTTTGTTCTTCATAAAATGAATAAATAGATAATAGCAAAACCAAATAGTTAAATGAACGATTGAATGAAGATATTACTTAATACATGAATAAATAAAGTGAATAGAGAAATGAATTAGTTAATATACAAATGAGTAAATAGATACATATATAGAATGAAATAAAACAAATGATGGGTTGACATAAAAAGAAAAAAAAGAATGCCTTTCACTTCAAGCCTAAAATAAAGCACGACAGTGAATCAAAATAATAATCACGCATTAATAATATTTGCAAACAATGCGCTCGCAACATAAGTGTACCAAATAAACGTAGACAGCATGCTTGGATGCTTTTCTTTAAAG
>JADBJO010036221.1:0-11301 GCA_016801955.1 Conus betulinus | reverse complement strand
GTACAATGCTAAGGGGTTTGATGACTGCGGCCACTCCCTGGCTGTCTGTACAATGCTAAAGGGGGGAGGATGATGACTGCGGTCCACTCCCTGGCTGTCTGTACAATGCTAAAGGGGGTTTTGATGACTGCGGCCACTCCCTGGCTGTCTGTACAATGCTAAAGGGGTTTGATGACTGCGGCCACTCCCTGGCTGTCTGTACAATGCTAAAGGGGGATGATGACTGCGGCCACTCCCTGGCTGTCTGTACAATGCTACAAAGGGGGGATGATGACTGCGGCCACTCCCTGGCTGTCTGTACAATGCTAAAGGGGTTTTGATGACTGCGGCCACTCCCTGGCTGTCTGTACAATGCTAAAGGGGGGGATGATGACTGCGGCCACTCCCTGGCTGTCTGTACAATGCTAAAGGGGTTTGATGACTGCGGCCACTCCCTGGCTGTCTGTACAATGCTAAAGGGGTTTTGATGACTGCGGCCACTCCCTGGCTGTCTGTACAATGCTAAAGGGGGGATGATGACTGCGGCCACTCCCTGGCTGTCTGTACAATGCTAAAGGGGGTTTTGATGACTGCGGCCACTCCCTGGCTGTCTGTACAATGCTAAAGGGGTTTGATGACTGCGGCCACTCCCTGGCTGTCTGTACAATGCTAAAGGGGTTTTGATGACTGCGGCCACTCCCTGGCTGTCTGTACAATGCTAAAGGGGTTTGATGACTGCGGCCACTCCCTGGCTGTCTGTACAATGCTAAAGGGGGATTTGATGACTGCGGCCACTCCCTGGCTGTCTGTACAATGCTAAAGGGGTTTTGATGACTGCGGCCACTCCCTGGCTGTCTGTACAATGCTAAAGGGGTTTTGATGACTGCGGCCACTCCCTGGCTGTCTGTACAATGCTAAAGGGGTTTTGATGGGGTTGATGACGCGGCCACTCCCTGGCTGTCTGTACAATGCTAAAGGGGTTTTGATGACTGCGGCCACTCCCTGGCTGTCTGTACAATGCTAAAGGGGGGGATGATGACTGCGGCCACTCCCTGGCTGTCTGTCTGTACAATGCTAAAGGGGGGATGATGACTGCGGCCACTCCCTGGCTGTCTGTACAATGCTAAAGGGGGATGATGACTGCGGCCACTCCCTGGCTGTCTGTACAATGCTAAAGGGGGGATGACTGCGGCCACTCCCTGGCTGTCTGTACAATGCTAAAGGGGGGGACTGCGGACTGCGGCCACTCCCTGGCTGTCTGTACAATGCTAAAGGGGTTTTGATGACTGCGGCCACTCCCTGGCTGTCTGTACAATGCTAAAGGGGGGATGATGACTGCGGCCACTCCCTGGCTCCTGTACAATGCTAAAGGCTGTCTGATGACTACAATGCTAAAGGGGGGGTTTTGATGACTGCGGCCACTCCTGGCTGTCTGTACAATGCTAAAGGGGGATTTGATGACTGCGGCCACTCCCTGGCTGTCTGTACAATGCTAAAGGGGGATGATGACTGATGACTGCGGCCACTCCCTGGCTGTCTGTACAATGCTAAAGGGGGGATGATGACTGCGGCCACTCCCTGGCTGTCTGTACAATGCTAAAGGGGTTGTCTGTACAATGCTAAAGGATGACTGCGGCCACTCCCTGGCTGTCTGTACAATGCTAAAGGGGGGATGATGACTGCGGCCACTCCCTGGCTGTCTGTACAATGCTAAAGGGGTTTGATGACTGCGGCCACTCCCTGGCTGTCTGTACAATGCTAAAGGGGGGATGATGACTGCGGCCACTCCCTGGCTGTCTGTACAATGCTAAAGGGGGATTTGATGACTGCGGCCACTCCCTGGCTGTCTGTACAATGCTAAAGGGGGGATGACTGCGGCCACTCCCTGGCTGTCTGTACAATGCTAAAGGGGGGATGATGACTGCGGCCACTCCCTGGCTGTCTGTACAATGCTAAAGGGGGGATGATGACTGCGGCCACTCCCTGGCTGTCTGTACAATGCTAAAGGGGTTTGATGACTGCGGCCACTCCCTGGCTGTCTGTACAATGCTAAAGGGGGGATGATGACTGCGGCCACTCCCTGGCTGTCTGTACAATGCTAAAGGGGGGATGATGACTGCGGCCACCCCTGGCTGTCTGTACAATGCTAAAGGGGGGATGATGACTGCGGCCACTCCCTGGCTGTCTGTACAATGCTAAAGGGGGATGATGACTGCGGCCACTCCCTGGCTGTCTGTACAATGCTAAAGGGGTTTTGATGACTGCGGCCACTCCCTGGCTGTCTGTACAATGCTAAAGGGGGGGATGATGACTGCGGCCACTCCCTGCGGCCACTGTGTCTGGCTGTCTGTACAATGCAAAAAGGGGTTTTTGATGACTGCGGCCACTCCTGGCTGTCTGTACAATGCTAAAGGGGGGATGATGACTGCGGCCACTCCCTGGCTGTCTGTACAATGCTAAAGGGGTTTTGATGACTGCGGCCACTCCCTGGCTGTCTGTACAATGCTAAAGGGGGGATGACTGCGGCCACTCCCTGGCTGTCTGTGACAATGCTAAAGGGTCTGTACAATGCTATGATGACTGCGCCACTCCCTGGCTGTCTGTACAATGCTAAAGGGGGGATTGATGACTGCGGCCACTCCCTGGCTGTCTGTACAATGCTAAAGGGGGGATGATGGACTGCGGCCACTCCCTGGCTGTGTCTGTACAATGCTAAAGGGGGGATGATGACTGCGGCCACTCCCTGGCTGTCTGTACAATGCTAAAGGGGGATTGATGACTGCGGCCACTCCCTGGCTGTCTGTACAATGCTAAAGGGGATGATGACTGCGGCCACTCCCTGGCTGTCTGTACAATGCTAAAGGGGTGATGACTGCGGCCACTGTCTGTCTGTACAATGCTAAAGGGGTTTTGATGACTGCGGCCACTCCCTGGCTGTCTGTACAATGCTAAAGGGGTTTTGATGACTGCGGCCACTTGATGTCTGTACAATGCGGCCACTCCCTGCGCTGTCTGTACAATGCTAAAGGGGGGATGATGACTGCGGCCACTCCCTGGCTGTCTGTACAATGCTAAAGGGGGGGATGACTGCGGCCACTCCCTGGCTGTCTCCAATGCTAAAGGGGTTTTGATGACTGCGGCCACTCCCTGTACTGTACAATGCTAAAGGGGGGATGATGACTGCGGCCACACTCCCTGGCTGTCTGTACAATGCTAAAGGGGGTGATGACTGCGGCCACTCCCTGGCTGTCTGTACAATGCTAAAGGGGGGTTGATGACTGCGGCCACTCCCTGGCTGTCTGTACAATGCTAAAGGGGGATGACCGGCCACTCCCTGGCTGTCTGTACAATGCTAAAGGGGTTTTGATGACTGCGGCCACTCCCTGGCTGTCTGTACAATGCTAAAGGGGTTGATGACTGCGGCCACTCCCTGGCTGTCTGTACAATGCTAAAGGGGTTTTGATGACTGCGGCCACTCCCTGGCTGTCTGTACAATGCTAAAGGGGGGATTGATGACTGCGGCCACTCCCTGGCTGTCTGTACAATGTACTAAAGGGGGGGATGCGGGATGATGACTGCGGCCACTCCCTGGCTGTCTGTACAATGCTAAAGGGGTTTGATGACTGCGGCCACTCCCTGGGCTGTCTGTACAATGCTAAAGGGGTTTTGATGACTGCGGCCCACTCCCTGGCTGTCTGTACAATGCTAAGGGGGGATTGATGACTGCGGCCACTCCCTGGCTGTCTGTACAATGCTAAAGGGGGGATGATGACTGCGGCCACTCCTCCCTGGCTGTCTGTACAATGCTAAAGGGGTTTGATGACTGCTGCACTCCCTGGCCACAATGCTAAAGGGGTTTGATGACTGCGGCCACTCCTGTGTCTGTACAATGCTAAAGGGGGGATGATGACTGCGGCCACTCCCTGGCTGTCTGTACAATGCTAAAGGGGGGATTGATGACTGCGGCCACTCCCTGGGCTGTCTGTACAATGCTAAAGGGGTTTTGATGACTGCGGCCACTCCCTGGCTGTCTGTACAATGCTAAAGGGGGGATGATGACTGCGGCCACTCCCTGGCTGTCTGTACAATGCTAAAGGGGTTTTGATGACTGCGGCCACTCCCTGGCTGTCTGTACAATGCTAAAGGGGTTTTGATGACTGCGGCTGCGGCCACTCCCTGGCTGCGTCTGTACAACAATGCTAAAGGGGTTTTGATGACTGCGGCCACTCCCTGGCTGTCTGTACAATGCTAAAGGGGGGCGGCCACTCCCTGGCTGTCTGACAATGCTAAAGGGGTTCCTGCGGCCTCCCTGGCTGTCTGTACAATACAATGCTAAAGGTCTGTACAATGCTAAAGGGGATGATGACTGCGGCCACTCCCTGGCTGTCTGTACAATGCTAAAGGGGGGATGACTGCGGCCACTCCCTGGCTGTCTGTACAATGCTAAAGGGGGATGATGATGACTGCGGCCACTCCCTGGCTGTCTGTACAATGCTAAAGGGGGGATGATGACTGCGGCCACTCCCTGGCTGTCTGTCTGTACAATGCTAAAATGGGGATGATGACTGCGGCCACTCCCTGGCTGTCTGTACAATGCTAAAGGGGGGATGATGACTGCGGCCACTCCCTGGCTGTCTGTACAATGCTAAAGGGGGGATGATGACTGCGGCCACTCCCTGGCTGTCTGTACAATGCTAAAGGGGGGATGATGATGTCTGTACAATGCTAAAGGCCACTGACTGCCCTGGCTGTGTCTGTACAATGCTAAAGGGGTTTTGATGACTGCGGCCACTCCCTGGCTGTCTGTACAATGCTAAAGGGGGATGATGACTGCGGCCACTCCCTGGCTGTCTGTACAATGCTAAAGGGGTTTTGATGACTGCGGCCACTCCCTGGCTGTCTGTACAATGCTAAAGGGGGGATGATGACTGCGGCCACTCCCTGGCTGTCTGTACAATGCTAAAGGGGGGATGATGATGACTGCGGCCACTCCCTGGCTGTCTGTACAATGCTAAAGGGGGGATGATGACTGCGGCCACTCCCTGGCTGTCTGTACAATGCTAAAGGGGTTTTGATGACTGCGGCCACTCCTGGCTGTCTGTACAATGCTAAAGGGGTTTTGATGACTGCGGCCACTCCCTGGCTGTCTGTACAATGCTAAAGGGGGGATGATGACTGCGGCCACTCCCTGGCTGTCTGTACAATGCTAAAGGGGGGATGATGACTGCGGCCACTCCCTGGCTGTCTGTACAATGCTAAAGGGGGGGATGATGACTGCGGCCACCCCCTGGCTGTCTGTACAATGCTAAAGGGGGGATGATGACTGCGGCCACTCCCTGGCTGTCTGTACAATGCTAAAGGGGTTTTGATGACTGCGGCCACTCCCTGGCTGTCTGTACATGCTAAAGGGGGGATGATGACTGCGGCCACTCCCTGGCTGTCTGTACAATGCTAAAGGGGTTTTGATGACTGCGGCCACTCCCTGGCTGTCTGTACAATGCTAAAGGGGTTTTGATGACTGCGGCCACTCCCTGGCTGTCTGTACAATGCTAAAGGGGTTTTGATGACTGCGGCCACTCCCTGGCTGTCTGTACAATGCTAAAGGGGTTTTGATGACTGCGGCCACTCCCTGGCTGTCTGTACAATGCTAAAGGGGGATGATGACTGCGGCCACTCCCTGGCTGTCTGTACAAATGCTAAAGGGGTTTTGATGACTGCGGCCACTCCCTGGCTGTCTGTACAATGCTAAAGGGGGGATGATGACTGCGGCCACTCCCTGGCTGTCTGTACAATGCTAAAGGGGGGATGATGACTGCGGCCACTCCCTGGCTGTCTGTACAATGCTAAAGGGGGGATGATGACTGCGGCCACTCCCTGGCTGTCTGTACAATGCTAAAGGGGGGATGATGACTGCGGCCACTCCCTGGCTGTCTGTACAATGCTAAAGGGGGATGATGACTGCGGCCACTCCCTGGCTGTCTGTACAATGCTAAAGGGGTTTTGATGACTGCGGCCACTCCCTGGCTGTCTGTACAATGCTAAAGGGGGGATGATGACTGCGGCCACTCCCTGGCTGTCTGTACAATGCTAAAGGGGTTTTGATGACTGCGGCCACTCCCTGGCTGTCTGTACAATGCTAAAGGGGTTTTGATGACTGCGGCCACTCCCTGGCTGTCTGTACAATGCTAAAGGGGTTTTGATGACTGCGGCCACTCCCTGGCTGTCTGTACAATGCTAAAGGGGTTTTGATGACTGCGGCCACTCCCTGGCTGTCTGTACAATGCTAAAGGGGGGGATGATGACTGCGGCCACTCCCTGGCTGTCTGTACAATGCTAAAGGGGTTTTGATGACTGCGGCCCACTCCCTGGCTGTCTGTACAATGCTAAAGGGGTTTTGATGACTGCGGCCACTCCCTGTGTCTGTACAATGCTAAAGGGGTTTTGATGACTGCAGCCACTCCCTGGCTGTCTGTACAATGCTAAAGGGGTTTTGATGACTGCGGCCACTCCCTGGCTGTCTGTACAATGCTAAAGGGTTTTTGATGACTGCAGCCACTCCCTGGCTGTCTGTACAATGCTAAAGGGGTTTTGATGACTGCGGCCACTCCCTGGCTGTCTGTACAATGCTAAAGGGGTTTTGATGACTGCGGCCACTCCCTGGCTGCGGCCACTCCTGTCTGTACTGTACAATGCTAAAGGGGGGATGATGATGACTGCGGCCACTCCCTGGCTGTCTGTACAATGCTAAAGGGGTTTTGATGACTGCGGCCACTCCCTGGCTGTCTGTACAATGCTAAAGGGGGGATGATGACTGCGGCCACTCCCTGGCTGTCTGTACAATGCTAAAGGGGGGATGATGACTGCGGCCACTCCCTGGCTGTCTGTACAATGCTAAAGGGGGGATGATGACT
Source organism: Conus betulinus (assembly GCA_016801955.1). Lineage (NCBI taxonomy): Eukaryota > Metazoa > Mollusca > Gastropoda > Neogastropoda > Conidae > Conus > Conus betulinus. The sequence goes on along the minus strand of JADBJO010036221.1, from coordinate 4,411 downwards.
GCGGCCACTCCCTGCTGTCTGTACAATGCTAAAGGGGGGATGATGACTGCGGCACCCCTGGCTGTCTGTACAATGCTAAAGGGGTTTTGATGACTGCGGCCACTCCCTGGCTGTCTGTACAATGCTAAAGGGTTTTGATGATGACTGCGGCCACTCCCTGGCTGTCTGTACAATGCTAAAGGGGTTTTGATGACTGCGGCCACTCCCTGGCTGTCTGTACAATGCTAAAGGGGTTTGATGACTGCGGCCACTCCCTGGCTGTCTGTACAATGCTAAAGGGGTTTGATGACTGCGGCCACTCCCTGGCTGTCTGTACAATGCTAAAGGGGGGATTGATGACTGCGGCCACTCCCTGGCTGTCTGTACAATGCTAAAGGGGGGATGATGACTGCGGCCACTCCCTGGCTGTCTGTACAATGCTAAAGGGGTTTTGATGACTGCGGCCACTCCCTGGCTGTCTGTACAATGCTAAAGGGGTTTTGATGACTGCGGCCACTCCCCTGGCTGTCTGTACAATGCTAAAGGGGGGATGATGACTGCGGCCACTCCCTGCTGTCTGTCTGTACAATGCTAAAGGGGGGATGATGACTGCGGCCACTCCCTGGCTGTCTGTACAATGCTAAAGGGGGGATGATGACTGCGGCCACTCCCTGGCTGTCTGTACAATGCTAAAATTTTGATGACTGCGGCCACCACTCCTGGCTGTCTGTACAATGCTAAAGGGGTTTTGATGACTGCGGCCACTCCCTGGCTGTCTGTACAATGCTAAAGGGGGATGATGACTGCGGCCACTCCCTGGCTGTCTGTACAATGCTAAAGGGGGGATGATGACTGCGGCCACTCCCTGGCTGTCTGGCTAAAGGGGTTGTACGGCCATGCTGCTAAAGGGGGATGATGACTGCGGCCACTCCCTGGCTGTCTGTACAATGCTAAAGGGGTTTTGATGACTGCGGCCACTCCCTGGCTGTCTGTACAATGCTAAAGGGGTTTTGATGACTGCGGCCACTCCCTGGCTGTCTGTACAATGCTAAAGGGGTTTTGATGACTGCGGCCACTCCCTGGCTGTCTGTACAATGCTAAAGGGGGGATGATGACTGCGGCCACTCCCTGGCTGTCTGTACAATGCTAAAGGGGTTTTGATGACTGCGCGGCCACTCCCTGGCTGTCTGTACAATGCTAAAGGGGTTTTGATGACTGCGGCCCACTCCCTGGCTGTCTGTACAATGCTAAAGGGGGGATGATGACTGCGGCCACTCCCTGGCTGTCTGTACAATGCTAAAGGGGTTTTGATGACTGCGGCCACTCCCTGGCTGTCTGTACAATGCTAAAGGGGTTTGATGACTGCGGCCACTCTCCCTGGCTGTCTGTACAATGCTAAAGGGGGGATGATGACTGCGGCCACTCCCTGGCTGTCTGTACAATGCTAAGGGGGATGATGACTGCGGCCACTCCCTGGCTGTCTGTACAATGCTAAAGGGGTTTTGATGACTGCGGCCACTCCCTGGCTGTCTGTACAATGCTAAAGGGGGATGATGACTGCGGCCACTCCTGGCTGTCTGTACAATGCTAAAGGGGTTTTGATGACTGCGGCCACTCCCTGGCTGTCTGTACAATGCTAAAGGGGGGATGATGACTGCGGCCACTCCCTGGCTGTCTGTACAATGCTAAAGGGGGGATGATGACTGCGGCCACTCCCTGGCTGTCTGTACAATGCTAAAGGGGTTTTGATGACTGCGGCCACCTGGCTGTCTGTACAATGCTAAAGGGGGGATGATGACTGCGGCCACTCCCTGGCTGTCTGTACAATGCTAAAGGGGGGATGATGACTGCGGCCACTCCCTGTCTGTACAATGCTAAAGGGGGGATGATGACTGCGGCCACTCCCTGGCTGTCTGTACAATGCTAAAGGGGGTTTGATGACTGCGGCCACTCCCTGGCTGTCTGTACAATGCTAAAGGGGGATTGATGACTGCGGCCACTCCTGGCTGTCTGTACAATGCTAAAGGGGTTTTGATGACTGCGGCCACTCCCTGGCTGTCTGTACAATGCTAAAGGGGGAATGATGACTGCGGCCCACTCCCTGGCTGTCTGTCTGTACAATGCTAAAGGGGTTTTGATGACTGCGGCCACTCCCTGGCTGTCTGTACAATGCTAAAGGGGGGATGATGACTGCGGCCACTCCCTGGCTGTCTGTACAATGCTAAAGGGGGATGATGATGACTGCGGCCACTCCCTGGCTGTCTGTACAATGCTAAAGGGGGATGATGACTGCGGCCACTCCCTGGCTGTCTGTACAATGCTAAAGGGGGGATGATGACTGCGGCCACTCCCTGGCTGTCTGTACAATGCTAAAGGGGGGATGATGACTGCGGCCACTCCCTGGCTGTCTGTACAATGCTAAAGGGGTTTTGATGACTGCGGCCACTCCCTGGCTGTCTGTACAATGCTAAAGGGGTTTTGATGACTGCGGCCACTCCCTGGCTGTCTGTACAATGCTAAAGGGGGGATGATGACTGCGGCCACTCCCTGGCTGTCTGTACAATGCTAAAGGGGTTTTGATGACTGCGGCCACTCCCTGGCTGTCTGTACAATGCTAAAGGGGTTTTGATGACTGCGGCCACTCCCTGGCTGTCTGTACAATGCTAAAGGGGTTTTGATGACTGCGGCCACTCCCTGGCTGTCTGTACAATGCTAAAGGGGTTTTGATGACTGCGGCCACTCCCTGGCTGTCTGTACAATGCTAAAGGGGTTTGATGACTGCGGCCACTCCCTGGCTGTCTGTACAATGCTAAAGGGGGGATGATGACTGCGGCCACTCCCTGGCTGTCTGTACAATGCTAAAGGGGTTTTGATGACTGCGGCCACTCCCTGGCTGTCTGTACAATGCTAAAGGGGGATGATGACTGCGCAGCACTCCCTGGCTCTGTCTGTACAATGCTAAAGGGGTTTTGATGACTGCGGCCACTCCCTGGCTGTCTGTACAATGCTAAAGGGGTTTTGATGACTGCGGCCACTCCCTGGCTGTCTGTACAATGCTAAAGGGGTTTTGATGACTGCGGCCACTCCCTGGCTGTCTGTACAATGCTAAAGGGGGGATGATGACTGCGGCCACCCCCTGGCTGTCTGTACAATGCTAAAGGGGTTTTGATGACTGCGGCCACTCCCTGCTGTGTCTGTACAATGCTAAAGGGGTTTTGATGACTGCGGCCACTCCCTGGCTGTCTGTACAATGCTAAAGGGGTTTTGATGACTGCGGCCACTCCCTGGCTGTCTGTACAATGCTAAAGGGGGGATGATGACTGCGGCCACTCCCTGGCTGTCTGTACAATGCTAAAGGGGGGATGATGACTGCGGCCACTCCCTGGCTGTCTGTACAATGCTAAAGGGGGGATGATGACTGCGGCCACTCCCTGGCTGTCTGTACAATGCTAAAGGGGTTTTGATGACTGCGGCCACTCCCTGGCTGTCTGTACAATGCTAAAGGGGGGATGATGACTGCGGCCACTCCCTGGCTGTCTGTACAATGCTAAAGGGGGGATGATGACTGCGGCCACTCCCTGGCTGTCTGTACAATGCTAAAGGGGGTTGATGACTGCGCGGCCACTCCCTGGCTGTCTGTACAATGCTAAAGGGGTTTTGATGACTGCGGCCACTCCCTGGCTGTCTGTACAATGCTAAAGGGGTTTTGATGACTGCGGCCACTCCCTGGCTGTCTGTACAATGCTAAAGGGGGGATGATGACTGCGGCCACTCCCTGGCTGTCTGTACAATGCTAAAGGGGGGATGATGACTGCGGCCACTCCCTGGCTGTCTGTACAATGCTAAAGGGGTTTTGATGACTGCGGCCACTCCCTGGCTGTCTGTACAATGCTAAAGGGGTTTTGATGACTGCGGCCACTCCCTGGCTGTCTGTACAATGCTAAAGGGGTTTTGATGACTGCGGCCACTCCCTGTCTGTCTGTACAATGCTAAAGGGGTTTTGATGACTGCGGCCACTCCCCTGGCTGTCTGTACAATGCTAAAGGGGGGATGATGACTGCGGCCACTCCCTGGCTGTCTGTACAATGCTAAAGGGGGGATTTGATGACTGCGGCCACTCCCTGGCTGTCTGTACAATGCTAAAGGGGGGATGATGACTGCGGCCACTCCCTGGCTGTCTGTACAATGCTAAGGGGGTTTTGATGACTGCGGCCACTCCCTGGCTGTCTGTACAATGCTAAAGGGGGATGATGACTGCGGCCACTCCCTGTCTGTCTGTACAATGCTAAAGGGGGGGATGATGACTGCGGCCACTCCCTGGCTGTCTGTACAATGCTAAAGGGGTTTTGATGACTGCGGCCACTCCCTGGCTGTCTGTACAATGCTAAAGGGGGGATGATGACTGCGGCCACTCCCTGCTGTCTGTACAATG
>JADBJO010036220.1:10000-11303 GCA_016801955.1 Conus betulinus | reverse complement strand
TGGCACAATAAAACATGTCATGTATGTGTGTGCGTATATTCCTCCGGAAGGCTCACCATATTATTTCGTATTTTGATAGGGAAAATGGAGTTTCTTTGCTGGAAGAATTTTTGTGTGATTGTTTACTTTTGTTTAAAGATGACGTTTTTTGTAATAGTGAGTGTGTGACTTGAATAGCAGAGTGTCGAATTTTTCTTGTGTGTTTGATGAAAATGGGTCTGGATGAAGTTCTGAGGATTCTGTTTTGAATAATTATGGAAAACTACTGCTCAATATGTGTACTGCTTTAAAACTGTGTATTCTAAACGGTGTGTGTAAGGGCGATCTTGAAGGTCGCTACACATACATATCTGACAGCGGTAGCAGTGTGAATGATTATTTTTTGATGTCTTTTGATTTGTTCTCCCATTATGTTAGGTAGTTGCGAGTTGTATGTGTCTGAGAAAATTGAATCAGACCACATGCCTTTAGAATTTAATATCACTAGCCTGTGTCATAAATATGACTCTTCTCAAAGTAACCATAGGCGCTTTACAGTTGAAAAATTTGTATGGAATGAAGATCATGTTGATTTGTTTTAAAAATTTAATTCTTTCTAACGAAATGCAAGTGCGTATGCAAGAAGCTGTAAGGCTGGTTGATATTAACATCGAGGAAGCACTAAACGTTTTCAATTGTTGTGTGAAAGACGCTGCAGAATGTATGAAGAAAGAGATTAGTGTTGGAAAATATCAAAAGAAGATGACTGGTATGATACGGAATGCCTAGTTAGTAAAAGAAATGTTCGTAATTATTAAACAGATTTCGACGCTCTTTATCCCAGCCGTCTCGTGAGTCTTACTGCAAAGCAAGACGAGAATATAAACATCTGTTAAAGAGAAAGGAGAAACAATATACGATGCTTTGTTGACAGAACTACTCCAATCTGTAAACAGTCAGAAGGATTTTTGGGATTGTGTTCACAAAATTTCAGGAAAGAGAAGACAACCCTTAAATGATATAAGTCTTGAAACATGGTTTCGTCATTTTAGGGATTTGCTCGAAGGAAAAGCTGATTCTAGTGATGGCCTGGTTAATGCAATTTACGTAAATGACTCTGAATATGGTGATGACAGTCTAAACCGTCCCATTTCTAAAGAAGAAGTTTTAGTAGTTCTCAGAAAGTTAAAACATCGGAAAGCTGCTGGCCCAGACGAAATTATAGGTAAATAATAAAAACTGCATGCGAATCAAACTTATTTCTAGATTTTTTTGGTTACATTCTTTAATTCCTTGTTTGTATAAAAAAGGAGATGCAAATGAC
>JADBJO010036220.1:0-5000 GCA_016801955.1 Conus betulinus | reverse complement strand
GGCAGAGTCATAGACAGTGATACTGTCCAAATGCACTATCTTAGTGTCGCCAGCCGCAGTTTGGAGAAGCAGACTTGCAATCGTGCAGGATTTTGTTCTGGTCCCACTCTCACTCAACTTTGTTCAGTGTGCTATTCGAGACTGGAACCACACACAATTAAACTCTTCCGCTTAATGGATGGGTCTCTAACAAAGCTGATCAAATCACCCAACCAACACAGCAGATGACTGCATCGATCTGGTCTGGTTGATTTCAGGATGTACTATTATGAAAGGAAACACAGGGTAGAGAACTGTCATAAAGTCGTCCTGACTGCCCCGACTACAATAGCAACAGAGAACAAGTAAAAACCATGTGTTCCTTTCAAGCTATCATGGTAACTAAGATTCAACGTCATCTCCGCATTCACGCCTAATGTCTATACATGTTGAAGTCTTTGGAGGTCGCAGGCTCATGGGGGCTGCCACTGGATAGACATGATGGCACCTGCTGGAAGACAACACTCACGCGCATGATGCCTCTGAGATCAGGCAAACATTATTGCCAATCAGCAACTTATTGCACGCATATGTTCAATCAGAATAAGCCTCGCTGAATACCAACAAAAGGACTCTGCAGCAGTGCAGTGTCTCCTCTGGTGGGTTGCCTTATAAGACCCTGGCATTTAATTTGCTCTCTGTAGACTGCCAGAGTACAAGCAGCGACAGAAACAGCAGGGTGGTATGACTGTACTGAGGGTGGAAGCCTGCAATTCAGCAAGGAAATGTACAAAGTGATTATGAAAATTAATCATACACGTTCAACTGTTTTTTATTTTCACCCTGATTAATGCATAGCATGCCAGTCGTTTCTTTCCTTTCTTTCTGCGTATGCAGGCTAATACTCCTGTGGACACTCCCTGTAGACAGGCAAGTGTTAATCCCATCTACCCAACAGAGGGATGGAGTTTTGTGTATATGGCTGTTTTTTTTTTTTTTTTTGTTCTTTTATCCCGCCATTAAGGCAACCATACTCCAGCTTCGGGGAAAGTGCATGCTATGTGTAATGTGTCATCCATACCAACGGCCAAACAGGCCTTCTCTTCCGAAAGTTGGATTTTACGTGTGTGCAAGATGTTATGTGTGCATTCACACACGGAACCCTCGGTTTATAGTCTCATTAGGACTGTATGGTAAATGGTGTCAGAACCAATGTCAACTCCAAGGGTAAAAATCCCCCTGTACCGAAACGGTCTGGCGGAGATTCGAACCCACAATCCCAGGATCACAAGTCCGGCGCTCTACCAACTGGGCTATTCCGACCCCCACATGTCAGTCAGAAATACAACAAAAAATTGAAGTTGTTCTGTTCAGCTAAACGCACACACACACACACACACACACACACACACACACACACACACACACACACACACACACACACACACTCAAATGATAACACATAAGCTTCAAGACGCATTTTTAATTTCCAGTCAAGCAATACTCATGCATCCACCCACCCACCCCCTCTCCTTCTCCCCCCTTACTTATGATCCCCAGTCCACTCCATCCATTGCAAGTGTGAAAGACTCCCCAATCCAGAAATTGAATTGTGGTCACCGTGGCAATCCTGAAACTGAATTGTAGTCATCCTGACAATCCTGATGCTGAATCGTAGTCATCCTGACAATCCTGGAACTGAATTGAAGTCATCCTGGAAATCCTTAAAATGAACTGAAGTCATCATGGCAGTTCTGAACATGAAACGGCAGCAATACCAGCACACCACAGGAAACACAGACATAACACTGAAACAATTGTCCGCTAAGTTAAACTATGTAGTTTTAATCCTTTAAATGTAATGCTCTTTTAAAAGCGCATAAAAACTTAACAGGTTTGTGTGTAGGTAAGTCAACTATTAACTGACAAAAAAAAATGGTCAAAACATTCCTATTGTTCATATTCAGTGACATTCAAACTATAACAAACCGATGGCTAAACATGTAAATGACTATTTCTGACAGTGCCCAGCCAAGATATTTAAAAAAAAAACACACACTACACCAAACGTTAAAAAGAAAAAAAAAAGTATTTAACTCAAACCACAAACATAATGCACATTGACATTTCTAAACGTTTCCTTTGCCTAACACAATTATCCTGATACAGAAACTACCAACAGACTATTTTCCGTCCCGAATTCCCAGTTCATCCTTGACCACTCGCAGCCCTACAGTAATACACCACCTACAGTATGACCAACCATGAATGGCAAGGTTTTTGAACTTCTTTTCTATCCATTGTGATGATGTTATCAAATGAAAGGACATATCATGAATGGAAGCATGAAGCGCAGTCCTATCTTGAAGCCTTGGAACAAAAAGCGCACATGTAAATCATCATGAATTAATTGGAGAAATAAGTGATTTGACATCAGCAACTCTCCATTCCCTACTGTCATGACGACCTCTGTTTCACTGTCCCCTACTACGTCCATCCCTCTGATGACCTTGAGACAAATTCTTCACATTTACAGGGAATGTCAGCGTGGAGACATGATGATGACCTTGTTACAAAATTCTTATGTTCTTGTACACACCATAAGAACATGATGTTGACTTTATGACAATTTTTTTTTTTATGTTCCTGTAGACAGCATAGGGCCATGATGATGATCTCATGACAGTCCTTACACTGATAGGGACTGTCACAATACAGACATGATGACTTTGTGACAGTCTTTACACTGGTGGGGACTGCCACAATACAGACATGATAATGACATGTGACAGTCTTTACATTGATTGGGACTGTCACTATACAGACATGATGACTTTGTGACAGTCTTTACACTGAGTGATGGGGACTGTCACAATACAGACATGATAATGACATGCGACAGTCTTTGCATTGATGGGGACTGTCACTATATGGACATGATACTGACTTTTGTGACAGTCTTTACACTTATGGGCAGGAAGTGTATTTCTCTGCGCCTAATTCTCTTTTAAAGAGATTGCAAAACTTGGATAGTAAAGCCATGAAATTAGCTCTCGGAGTCCCAGTACATACAAACACTCATAGATGTTATAAAGAAACAAATATATTACCACTAAATGAGAAGCGAATATTGGATGTATCCAAATATGTTGTCAGAAGTCTTTCTGTTGAAAATTCAGTTTCTGAAGAAATACTGATTGATTCCAATAAACATTTTCCTAAGAGCTCTAAAAAAAACATATCTTACATTCAACCAATTAGAAACTACACATCTGACTTTATGTCACACTGTAATATTGGATATTACTGTTATACCAGAATTTCCTGCAATACCTCCAATGCCTCCTTGGGAACACCTAAATGCCTCTTTTGATTACAAATACACTTTGTTAAAGAAAACTGATGATGTAAACATTTTAACAACTGAAGTTCGTGAACATTTAGGAAACAGCTATCCAAATCATTTTAAAGTGTTTGCAGATGGGTCGGTAATAGAATCCTCTGACAGTGGTTTCGGGCTTTATAATAACAAATCTTAAATGTCAGGAAGTCATAGTACGTATCAAAGGAGTTTTCAGCCTATACCACAGAATTATATGCAATACTGAAGGCTTTGACTTACATATATGCTGCATCAATTGCTTTCTATCAAACCTGACTGTGTGTTGAATCCAAATCTGTTTTACACATCACTAGGGCGTTGGGGGACTGCAAAACTAGAAAAGATTTGCTTTCTGAAAATGATACATCTACTGCATTGTTTCAAAAACTTGTCATAAAGTCAACATCATGTCCTTATGGTGTCTACAAGAACATAAGAACTTTGTCACAAGGTCATCATCATGTATCCACGCTGACATTCCCTGTAAATGTGAAGAATTTGTCTCAAGGTCATCAGAGGGATGGATGAAGTAGGGGGCAGTGAAACAGAGGTCGTCATGACAGTAGGGAATGGAGAGTTGCTGATGTCAAATCACTTATTTCTCCAATTAATTCATGATGATTTACATGTGCGCTTTTTGTTCCAAGGCTTCAAGATAGGACTGCGCTTCATGCTTCCATTCATGATATGTCCTTTCATTTGATAACATCATCAAAATGGATAGAAAAGAAGTTCAAAAACCTTGCCATTCATGGTTGGTCATACTGTAGGTGGTGTATTACTGTAGGGCTGCGAGTGGTCAAGGATGAACTGGGAATTCGGGACGGAAAATAGTCTGTTGGTAGTTTCTGTATCAGGATAATTGTGTTAGGCAAAGGAAACGTTTAGAAATGTCAATGTGCATTATGTTGTGGGTTTGAGTTAAATACTTTTTTTTTTCTTTTTAAAGTTTGGTGTAGGTTTGTTTTTTTTTTTTAAATATCTTGGCTGGGCACTGTCAGAAATAGTCATTTACATATATAGCCACCAGTTTGTTATAGTTTGAATGTCACTGAATATGAACAATAGGAATGTTTTGACCATTTTTTTTGTCAGTTAACAGTTGACTTACCTACACACAAAGCTCTTAAGTTTGTATGCGCTTTTAAAAGAGCATTACATTTAAAGGATTTAGAACTACATAGTTTAACTTAGCGGACAATTGTTTAAGTGTTATGTCTTGTTTCCTGTGGTGTGCTGGTATTGCTGCCGTTTCATGTTCAGAACTGCCATGATGACTTCAGTTCATTTTAAGGATTTCCAGGATGACTCCAATTCAGTTTCAGGATTGTCAGAATGACTGCAATTCAGTTTCCGGATTGTCAGGATGACTTCAGTACAGTATCAGGATTGTCAGGATGACTACAATTCAGTTTCCGGATTGTCAGGATGACTACAAATCAGTTCCATGATTGCCAGGATGACTACAATTCAGTTTCAGGATTTCCTGGATGACTACAATTCAGTTTCAGGATTGTCAGGATGGCTACAATTCAGTTTCAGGATTGTCAGGATGACTACAATTCAGTTTCCGGATTGCCAGGATGACTATAAATCAGTTCCATGATTGCCAGGATGACTACAGTTCAGTTTCTGGATT
>JADBJO010036219.1:10000-11303 GCA_016801955.1 Conus betulinus | reverse complement strand
ACACAACAAAAATTCTTTCAATGAAAAACAGTTTTCATACGTCATCACCTATATACGTATTTATTTGTCTTTCGTATTATGTCACAAGTCCTGAAGATGAGCGAAACGTTGAAGATATTTGTTTTGTTTGTTGTTGAATTGTTTTTGTTGTGACTGGCGACAGCCTGTTGTAGTGGTGTTCTTGTGTTTTAGTTTGGTCAAGAAGAAGGAACTTGGTATCGGTGTGTGTGTGTGTGTGTGTGTGTGTGTGTGTGTGTGTGTGTGTGTGTGTGTGTGTGTGTGTGTGTGTGTGCGCGCGCGCGCACACACTGTGTCTGCGCGTGGTCTGTCGCGTGTTTGTGTGTATGTATGTGTGTGTGTCTGTGTGTTCATATTCGTCCGATTACGTATATGTTTTCATACGTTATCGCATATATGTATTTATTTGTCTTTTGTTTTATGTCAAGTCCTGAAGATGAGCCAAACGTTGAAGATTTTTGTTTTGTGTGTTGTTGAATTGTTCTTGTTTTTTAGTTGGTCAAGAGGAAAGAACTTGGTATCGATGTGTGTGTGTGTGTGTGTGTGTGTGTGTGTGTGTGTGTGTGTGTGTTCTCATTTTACTTATAAATGTAAAACGTCTCTCCCTGTTCATTTTCCTTTAAGATTTTTATGTCATCGAGATGGTATTTGTATCGTTGTCGTTTCTCTTTAATTTTACGGTTTTTTTTTTTTTTTTTTAAATGTCGGTACAACAATGTTAATCTGACAGTAAATGGTTCCAGTCAGTCAGTGTGTGTGTGTGTGTGCGTACGTTTTTTTTTGTGTAGGATGACGCAGCCTGTCAAGTGCGAAACTCTTGAGCAACAGAACTGTTCCAGCCCACTGAGGAAAAGGGAGGTGGTCCTGAAAAGGACCTGAAATTGAAAATGGAAGCCGGTGTGGAGCAAGGAAGACAGGCTGCTTAAGCCTTGCCACCTGGGGCTTGGTCTGCGACTTCTTGGGCAGGAGCACCGCCTGGATGTTGGGCAGCACACCACCCTGTGCGATGGTGACGCCTGACAGGAGTTTGTTCAGCTCCTCGTCGTTACGGATGGCCAACTGCAGGTGACGGGGGATGATCCTGGTCTTTTTGTTGTCGCGTGCAGCGTTTCCTGCCAGCTCCAGCACTTCGGCGGCCAGATACTCGAGCACAGCGGCCAGGTAGACGGGAGCTCCGGCACCTACACGCTCGGCATAGTTGCCCTTGCGCAGGAGACGATGGATACGACCCACGGGGAAACTGAAGTCCGCTCGGGAAGAACGGGACTTGCTCTTTCCCTTGACT
>JADBJO010036218.1:2500-11305 GCA_016801955.1 Conus betulinus | reverse complement strand
ATGAATTCCCCAGTCATGTTTCCCTTCTCAGTGTGTCCACATCCGTCTTTCCTTTCTCCATATTCATCCCCCCCCCCCCCCCCCCCTCTTGATTTCCATTCCAATCTTTCCTTTCCCATGATGTCAACTTCCATCAGTCCTATATCACGATTTCGACATCCATCTCTGCTTGTGACTAGGTCCACACAGATCCTTGGTATGTTACTTACTCTGGAAGGGTAACATTCGGGTGTATTTTTTGTTGTTCTTTTCTGTCCTTTCCCATGATGTCATCGTCTCTGTTACCATACTCACGATGACCACATCCATCTTTCATTCGTCATGGTTTCATAATCCATTTCTCCTTGCTTTTGGTTTCCTTGTCGATCATTCATTCCTTCCTTGGCCTTATATTTCCGTTATCATAATGTCCTGATTTTTTATTTATTTTTTTTTTTTTTGGATGTTTTTGTTTTGTATTGCCCTCCCCATTATGTTTTCATTTATCTCCCTTGCTGTTGGCGACGTCAGGGCTGTCCACTGTGTATACTTGTTTGGATAGTTGCACTGACCAATTCAGGTCTTTCTAATTTTTTTTTTTTTGTACTTGTTGAGGTTGGTACGTTGACCATATTAGAGCTATCTACTTGTCATTGTTGTTTGTATAGCTACAGTCAGTCGTGATGTTCACATGCACCGTAACTTAACGTGACAGACAAGAATAACCTTTCCAGACTGCATGTGTGTGGGAGGGGAAGGTGGAGCAGGGAAAGCAGGAGAACAGCGCATTAAGATGGGCAGTGGAAAGGGACAGTTTTCATGTCGGCCGGAACTTCAAACTGCGAACGCGGTGCGTCACTGCTGGGTCAACTAGGCACCATGTTCTTTTCGGTTTAGGATAACCGTTCATGTCTGACACCATGTTATCTTTGGTGTAGGATATCCGTTCATAACTGGCACCATGTTGCTTTTGGTGTAGAATATCCGTTCATAACTGGCACCTTGTTATTTTGGGTTTAGGATATCTGTCCAATTTTATCTTTGGTGTAGGATATCCGTTCATAACTGGCACTTATTATATTTTGGGTGTGTAGGATATCCGTTCATAACTGGCACTTTATTATATTTTGGGTGTAGGATAGCCGTTCATAACTGGCACCTTATCATTTTGGGTGTAGGATAGCCGTTCATAACTGGCACCTTATTATTTTGGGTGTAGGATAGCCGTTCGTATCTGGCACCTTGTTTGTCAGTGTACGACATCCGTTTATATCAGACACTTTATTATTTTCGGTGCAGGACATCTGTTCATATCTGGCACCATATTATTTCCGGTGTAGAAGATCCGTTCCTCTCTGGCATCATGTTACTTTCGGTGTAGAATATCCGTTCACATTTGGCACCATGTTACGCTGTCCGTAAGGTGTAGTCTGTCCGTGCGCACCTAGCACCATGTTTCTATCACCGTAAAGTGTGTGCTGGCATCCATGGTATTTTTGTCCTAAGACGAGGGATGTCCGTGGACTCCTTTTCAATGTGTTACTCAATCCGTAGTGTGCATGATATCCGCGCGCACGTGGCAGCATGTTACTCTCACCGTAAGGTGTAGGATACCCGGTGCACGCCTGGCATTGTTACTTTCTCCCTAAGATGGTGAGTACACGATGCGCGCCTGCACTGTGTTACTTTCGCCGTAAAGTGTAGAATATCCTGTGCACGCCTGACGGTGTTACTTTCGCCGTAGAGTGTAGGATATCAGTGCACGCCTGACACTATGTGAATTTCGCCGTAATTTGTAGGATATTTGCTGGACGCCTATGTTAATTTCGCCGCATATGTAGGATACCCGGTGCACGTCAGGCATTATCTTACTCTGTAAGGTGCAAAACACCTTTGCGCACACGGCACCAGAAACATGTCCCCTCTGATGTCGTAGACAACCAAATCGTGGCAGCATATTTTTCTCCGTCAGCTTAGAACCATGGAATACCTCGAGAAAGAAACCCGAGATCAGCTGTCTGTGATGTTGATTCAGTCACTGGCATTTTGTTGTAGTCCAGCCGACTAAAAGGAGATATTTCAGGGCTGTCACCACAGAAAGGAGAGCGCGCGCACACACACACACACACACACATACGCTCGCGCGCACACACACACACACACACACACACACACACACACACACACACACACACACACACACACACACACACGTACGCATACACACACACACACACGCACACACACACACGCACACGCACGTATGCACACACACACACACACACACACACACACACACACACACACACACATACACACACACACACACACACACACACACACACACACAGATAGAGAGAGATGGGGTCGGGGGGGTAAAAAAAAAAAAAAAAGCCTATATACATTTTAGTCATGTAAACCACTGCTTATATAAGCTTGACGATCGGCATCGTAGGATAAATAAAACTAAACCCTGCTGAGTGCGTCAGCCACTGGATCTTGCCATAAGTGAACATGAATTTCAACACTAGACTGACTTTGTTGTTGGGTTTGAGAGGTTAGGACAGCGGTTTCGGTTTTTTTTTTTTTTTTCTTGTTCCAGTCTGCTTTCCATATTCTTTGTCTTTGGGGTTTTTTTTTTTTTTTTTTGTTTTTTACTTAATCGTTTGATGAAATTAAACGAAGTATGGCTCATTGAGATCGTCAAGATCATGAGCGCGACAGTAATGAATGCAGAAATAAAGAAATAATTACTATGTGAAAACTCCTTCCTGATAGAACTTGGCGGTCAACTTGCGGCACTAGGGGATGGAGAGCAGGGGCTGCTTCTCTGTTTCTGATTCCTGCCGATCTTCAACCATCTCCTGCAGATTTCAGGCACGCGAATTTTTTTTTCTTATTCAAGTTGTAGCTTATTTGCCTTCCCTCGAAGTCGAATTCTCTCTCTGTCTCTGTCTGTCTGTCTGTCTGTCTGTCTGTCTGTCTGTCTCTCTCTCTCTCTCTCTCTCTCTCTCTCTCTCTCTCTCTCTCTCTCTCTCTCTCTCTCTCTGATTTGCATCCTCTTTACGTCCCCAGCCCCATTCTGCAGTTAAACATTCTTATGTAATTGTTAAACATACAGGTGTTCTTTTCTTCTTGCCGTAGAGGATGGGATGTTGAAGGACGTATAACATGCACATAGTTGTCCCATTTAGCAATGATCATGGACTTCAGAAGCTGGTGTGAAACGATCGTCTCTTTAGCTCCTTGTTCCGTTACATGGCAGCGCCGTGGGGGAGTTACGACAGCTGTAACCCTTTTCCCTCCTGTCTCCAGCGTCTGTTTAAGAACTGCCCCCCACCCCCACCCCCACCCCCCCCGCTCCCATCTGCCCCCGATTTCCTTCCTTTTTCGCCCCTCTCTTTCTTTCTTTTTTCTTTTAAAGATCTTCTGGTCTTTCTTTAGCATGTAAACCAAAAATAAGATTTTCTCAATGGTATGTATAGGTTGATGAAACTCTCGTTTCTTCCTTCGCATTAGTCGCACCTTCCACCTCGAGCGCTAGAAGAATCGGCTCCTTCCGTTCCCATGTTGCTGAAGAGGCTGTCTCTACTTTCATGAGCTCCTTTGTACATTGTACGCCTGGTGACGGAACTCTGTTCTAGTCCTGAGGATCTAGCCTCAAGAAAATCCAGAACAGGGCTCCACGACGAGTTTTCGGATCTTCTCACCATGCTGGTGGTGCACCTGTCTCTGTTGTTCCCCTTCGCCAGTCGCACGTTCAACGAAAGATATATTCCAGTCTCTCTCTTTTTCTGTCGTTTAAAGTCGCTTGAAGACCCAGTCTCCAACGTGTCACTCTAAACCCCTCATAGCTCAGTCCGTCCACACCCCTTCATCTTCGTTCTGCTGCTGACATCCATATCTATAGATTCCCTTCTTTTAGTCCGAAACCGTACGGCCAACGTTCTTCTTTCTGACATCCACGTGTCCAGACTTTCTTCCTGTAGGCCAAAATCCTACGTTCAACGCTTTCCCTTTCATACTGGGGGTCCCTTCATCTGTAACCATCTCCCTTTCTTTGTTCACCAGGCAGACCTGAACACAAGTTTTGCCGCTTTCCGAAAAGTGTTTCTTCGAAGAAACGTTCTGACCCTTACCCATCACCCTTCTTTGACTGTTGGGCATGGAGTGGGCATGTGTGTGTGTGTGTGTGTGTGTGTGTGTGTGTGTGTGTGTGTGTGTATGCATTTGAAGTGTTCGTGCTCAGCGCCATTGTTGGCAAAATTTTGTGAGATCGTCGTGTCATGACTCTCGCGTTGTACCGGGCATATAGCGACAGCAACGGCGGCAGTAGTAGTCGTAGTAGTAGCAGTGGTGGTGCTGGCGGTAGCAAGAGTAGTGGCGTAGCACCATCAGCAATAGCAGTAATAGTAATAGCAGTACACGATGTAAGTGAAAAAAAATAATACTTATGATTGCGATAATTGCAATAGGTATAGTGTTCCCAGTAATCACTGACACCAGTTTTTTTTTCATGTCACTCAGTGCTGTGACTCACGGTGAAATTCGTGTTTGGGTAGTTGTTTGTTTGGTTTGGTTTGGTTTGGTTTTCTTTTTCACTGATATTCTTGGAATCACATCTGTTCGTTGGAAGAGTTCGGGATTCGATTCTGACAGGGTTTAATATGGTTTACATGAAATGAGGTTTGGAGGGAGGTCAGTGAAATTGGATTGTGAGTACATTCCCAACAGGTACCTTCTGCTTTTCGCTGGTTGTTCCGTGCGATCCTAAGGCAATGTTTTTATTTTTATCGTTAGAGCTTTCAAAGTTTCAGAAAGGTTGATAAAAAAAAGGGTTGTTTCAAATGAGGTCAAGCGTATCAAATAGTGACAACATTATTGAGACATTTCCCTACGATTAAGATGAAATGAAACTTTAAACCAGGTCGGAGAGAGGGGAGGAGGGTTGACCTATATTCTCACTAGCTTCAGTGTCATTCCTGTTCAATGAAATTTAAAACGAGTTCAGGGGAATGAAGTAGTGGCTAAATTCTGACGTTTAAAATGAGGTGTTGAGAGTTGTGACGACTGTCAGCGCGCCTTGCTATCACATGAAGGTCCGGGGAATCTGGTAAGTGTCAACACTCTGGGTTTTAGTGCTGTCTGTGAGGGATACACTCAGAAGAGAGGCCAGGAGATGCGTGACAACCAACCAAGCAGTGTGACATATACTCCACAGCATCAACACAAACGAAAAGGCACAGAACACCTTCCCAATGCCGCTGACGATATCATTCAGCTAGCACACGATTGACTTCACAAATAACGCACGCGACAACGCTGAATGCTGTCCTCACTTTAACAACGTCCAGGGACTGATACGACAAAAGGCAGAATATTTTCAGTGTCAGGTTAAGCTAAGAAAAATGAGAGAGAGAGAGAGAGAGAGAGAGAGATTTTCTACTTCCACTTCCTTGTTTTGCATTGACAGGGCCTAGCACCGAATGCAGAAAGGCTGCTGTAACTTTGAAACTCTTAGGTATCCGAAAGAAGTTCTCTCAATAGTAATCGTTTTAATTCAATAGCTTGCTAGTCAGCGCTCACACACAAGACACACACACATATGCGCGCATGAGCAAGAGCATACACACACGCACGCACGCACGCAAACACACACACGCGCGCGCGCGCGCGCGCGCACGCACGCACGCACGCACGCACGCACGCACGCACGCACACACACACACACACACACACACACACACACACAACGAATACGCACAGACATAAACGGACACACACAACACACACACACACACACACACACACACACACACACACGTACATACATACACACACATGTGCGCGTGCGCACGCGCACAGAGAGAGCGAGAGAGAGAGAGACAGACAGACAGACAAACAGGGACAGACAGAGACGGGGGGGGCACAGACAGACAGACAGACGGATAGCGACGGACAGACAGACAGAAAGAAAGACAGATAGACATACCGACCGACCGACGAACGGACAGACAGATAGACGGACGAACGAACGAGAGAGAGAGAGAGAGAGAGAGAGAGAGAGAGAGAGAGAGAGAGAGAGATTTCTATTTCAGCCCCGTCATGGCCTTTTCCTCACTTATTCTCACGATCCGTCTTCAAACCCGACTTCCTGCCCTTTGAGACAAGTTCCAACAATCAACCTCCCATTGACAGACGTCCGCCCGAACCCCTGGCGCCGAGGCCTTCCCCAGCGCCATCACACGCTGGTTCCAGAGCATCCTGTCTTCGAGTTGTCCCCCCCTCCCCCCCCCCCACTCCCCCACCCACCCCCAATCTTTCCATTTTAGACTGGGGTCAACAGAGGGGGCCATCTCCTTGGTTCTAAACGTAAGTGGTCCTCCGCTGGCCATAGAATGTCCGACCGCAAAGTGCTAAAAAAGAAAATAAGCAAAAAAAATAAATAAATAGATAAATAAAATAGATAACTAGATAAATAAATAAAAAGCGAAGAAATCCTCTACAGCTAACAGGGCTAACAACGTAGCCAAATGGTGTTGAAATACGGCTGAAGACTCGCGAGTGCCCTGTGACTTGGACTAAGAAAGTTAATGTTCTCGTCGAATAAAGGGCAATTGGGGTGGGTGGGTGGTTGGGTGGGGAGTGGGAGGGGACTCTACCCTAACGGGGCCAATGGCGCAGTCAGACGGTATTAAATACGCCTAATGACTCGTGAATGCCCTGTTGCGTGGACTAAAAGCAAAGGTTAATGTGATCATCGAGTGGAGGGAGAAAAAGTCCACAGCTATTGGGGCCAATGGCGCAGTCAGACGGTATTAAATACGCCTAATGACTCGTGCATGCTCTGTTAGGTGGATTAAGAAAATGAATGTAGTATCAAATTAAGAAGGGGGGGGGGGGGGGGGGGGGGGGGGGGGGGTTAACAGGGCCAATGGCGCAGTCAGATGGTATTAAATACGCCTAATGACTCGTGAATGCTCTGTTAGGTGGATTAAGAAAATGAATGTAAGTATCAAATAAGAAGGGGGGGGGGGGGGGGGGGGGGGGGGGAACTCCAAGGTTAACAGGGCCAATGGCGCAGTCAGATGGTATTAAATACGCCTAATGACTCGTGAATGCTCTGTTAGGTGGATTAAGAAAATGAATGTAAGTATCAAATTAAGGGGGGGGGGGGGGGGGGGAACTCCAAGGTTAACAGGGCCAATGGCGCAGTCAGATGGTATTAAATACGCCCTAATGACTCGTGAATGCTCTGTTAGGTGGATTAAGAAAATGAATGTAGTAGTATCACAAAAGAAGGGGGGGGGGGGGGGGGGGGGACGGGCCAATGGCGCAGTCAGATGGTATTAAATACGCCTAATGACTCGTGAATGCTCTGTTAGGTGGATTAAGAAAATGAATGTAAGTATCAAATTAAGAAGGGGGGGGGGGGGGGGGGGGGGGGGAAACGACCAAGGTTAACAGGGCCAATGGCGCAGTCAGATGGTATTAAATACGCCTAATGACTCGTGAATGCTCTGTTAGGTGGATGGAATTAAGAAAATGAATGTAAGTATCAAATTAAGACACACACACACACACACACACACTCCAAGGTTAACAGGGCCAATGGCGCAGTCAGATGGTATTAAATACGCCTAATGACTCGTGAATGCTCTGTTAGGTGATTAAGAAAATGAATGTAAGTATCAAATAAGAAGGGGGGGGGGGGGGGGGGGGAACACACAAGGGTTAACAGGGCCAATGGCGCAGTCAGATGGTATTAAATACGCCTAATGACTCGTGAATGCTCTGTTAGGTGGATTAAGAAAATGAATGTAAGTATCAAATAACACACAAATTAAGAAGGGGGGGGGGGGGGGGGGGGGGGGGGGGACACCAAGGTTAACAGGGCCAATGGCGCAGTCAGATGGTATTAAATACGCCTAATGACTCGTGAATGCTCTGTTAGGTGGATTAAGAAAATGAATGTAAGTATCAAATTAAGAAGGGGGGGGGGGGGGGGGGGGGGGGGTTAACAGGGCCAACAGGCCAAATGGCAGTCAGATGGTATTAAATACGCCTAATGACTCGTGAATGCTCTGTTAGGTGATGGTTAAAAACACAATGTAAGTATCAAATTACAGAACACACACACACACACACTCACACACAGGGGCCAATGGCGCAGTCAGATGGTATTAAATACGCCTAATGACTCGTGAATGCTCTGTTAGGTGGATTAAGAAAACAATGTAACATCAAATTACAGAAGGGGGGGGGGGGGGGGGGGGGGGGGGGGAACTCCACAGTTAACAGGGCCAATGGCGCAGTCAGATGGTATTAAATACGCCTAATGACTCGTGAATGCTCTGTTAGGTGACACAAGAAAATGAATGTAGTATCAACATCACACAAAACAGGGGGGGGGGGGGGGGAAACTCCAAGGTTAACAGGCAGCCAATGGCGCAGTCAGATGGTATTAAATACGCCTAATGACTCGTGAATGCTCTGTTAGGTGGATTAAGAAAATGAATGTAAGTATCAAATTAACAAAGGGGGGGGGGGGGGGGGGGAACACCAATGGCACACAGGTAACACACGCCAATGGCGCAGTCAGATGGTATATCATCATACGCCTAATCAGCACACACTCGTGAACACTCTGTTAGGTGGATTAAGAAAATGAACACAAGTATCAAATTAAGAAGGGGGGGGGGGGGGGGGGGGGGGAACTCCAAGGTTAACAGGGCCAATGGCGCAGTCAGATGGTATTAAATACGCCTAATGACTCGTGAATGCTCTGTTAGGTGGATTAAGAAAACAATGTAAGTATCAAACACA
>JADBJO010036217.1:0-11305 GCA_016801955.1 Conus betulinus | reverse complement strand
ACCTGGCCAAGAACCTGCTGAGGTTATTTTGGATCTTAAACATTTCGTTTTTATGTCTTCTATGATATTAAAACTTCCTAATGGCAACAAACACTTCTTACCAAATGGTCAAAATTGTGACGACTGACAAAACCTAACACAACACCTAGTTACTCCTGCACCTATGAACCAACCGGGCAATGATGTTTACCTATTTTATGCAATTTTTGGTCCTCTCAAAAGCACTCAATTTAGTGATGGCATCATCCATGAATGAAAATGAAAGGAAAATTACAGTAGAAATAGCACTTAAAACACATTTCCAGTGGAAAGGAATTAGATGCATGATTGCTCTAAAAAATCACCTTTGGCGCATCATGGGTTTCCCCAGAAGCACAGTACTTTCAGGACTAGTAAGACTTTTTCATTTTGACCCCCTGCATGTTAAATACTGCAGCGCCCTTTACAGGGATCAGGCAAAAAGGAAAGCCACATGAAAAAGTTGTCATTTCATCCATGAGATCCCTTCAATATATTTGAGTGACTTATTATGATCATGCCCTGTTCTGTTTCATCATCAGTCTCTAATGTAGTACTCAATGTTTACATTTTGATTCTGTGTTTGTATGTGTGTTGTTTTGTACAAACATTTTGATTTAATGTCTGTGTGTGTATTTTGTAATTTGGATAATTTGATCCTGTTTTTCAACTTTTCTACTTTTTGCGCGCCTGATATGCCACTGCGCCTTATCTAAGGCTTTTCCATTCCTTTTGTTTAAAACCTGGTGTTGTGCCTAATAGTAAGACAAAGAGAAGCGACTTAAAGTCCCAAGAGTACAGAACCTTTTTTTACTTTTTACATACACACACACAAAGAGAAAGAAATTGCGGAAATCCCAATTTCTCCCACCATACAGAAGTCATCCTTTCTGATAAATCGCTTAAAAAGGTGCGAGTCGCTTGCGTGCAAAGCTGACATTCACAGGCAAACAGATTTGGTAAACAAAATTTATTTAGGACATTTCAACTGAATCATAGCACCAAGATGCAAATGTTATGGAGTGGAACACTTAGGTTCTATTCTTTTTTTTATTCCAATACCCAATTATTTTTTTTATCCAAAAATTCTTAAAGAGGACAAAAGGTGGAAAGGGGGCAGGGTGGGAGTAGGGAGAAAACCATTTCTATCTGATGACAATGCTTTTCATACTGTTTAGCAGACAGAATAACCACCACATCAGTCTTCTTCATGAGTGAGCAACTTTCATTTGTTTTAGAGTAATGCCACTTGGGTCATAGATGACGAAAAAAAAAAAAAACAAAGAAAAAACCCCCAAAAAAAAAAAAAAAAAAAACAAAAAAAAAACCATACATACAAAGAAAGCAGGAAGTACATTGCTACACTAGGGAAAACGTCTTACAAATCCTATAAAATACAAATGTAAGAGTACACACACACACACACACACACACACACACACACACACACTCTCTCACTCTCTCTCTCTCCTCTCTCTCTCTCTCTCTCTCTCTCTCTCTCCTCTCTCTCCTCTCTCTCTCTCTCTCTCTCTCTCTGTGTGTGTTCAGTCCAATTCAGGCCACTGGAATCCACGATATTTTTCTGACTGGAAATGTTCATGGATCTTGTGAACACAGCAAGATGGAAGGGGAACACGGATGTTTCTGCCCAGAATTCCAAAGCACCACCTCACACAAGCTGCCTGTAGCCAATGTACCGGTATTTCCTGTGGCAGAAAGTTGCATTTGGTCAATGATGGAGGAAAAAAGTAGCAAGAAACGTAGGTGTATTTCAGTTCACCTTAAGCTCTAAACAGTTTATCTTGCTGTATTGACCGAGCATGAATAACTACCGTACAGTGTATACTATAACCCTAGAGCGCACAATGCAAGAGACATGAAAGATGTGAATGTAGAAGGATATTTCCTGTCCATATCAAAGACTGCTTGCAGCTTCTTACTTCAGAGTATCTGAGGAACAGCAAAAAGATGTTGTAGGGAGATAATATTGGAAGCAGTAACCGAGTAAGCTCCTGACATAGACACCTTCATTCAAATTTCACTAAAGTAAGAGAGCTTCTACCTAAACGCAATGAGAACACAAGCCATAATCATTCACTGAATAGAATGGAACTTCACTTGGCTTTATACAAATACAAATGCACATGTAGTCACAAAACCACACACACAAATCAAAATTAGTACTCAAAGGATTTTTTTTTTCGATATCACAGAGTTCTCATATTGTATGTCCATCATGTCTTAGTAAGTCGTAGAAGGCAACACAACAAGCTGACTAGGGTAGGACATTTAAAATCTAACCACTGAAACCTGTGATAAGGGGGCCCCCTTTACTAGAGTACACCATTTGATATCATGTACCTTCCTGTGCCCTTTTCACTTTCATCCCTGTCACAGCTGGATGTGTCATTTATTACTTCCTAGGTGTCCCCCTTTAACACTCCTTTCACTCAGTAAATTACTGGCACATACAAGCAAATTGTACAAACGTACTCTTCTGTAAAAGCCCTCATCTGCCCATGCTCCTGTTTGTACCGATGATAGGCAGTTTCCAGAACATCAGGGTCAAGACAGACAGTCTGGAAACCACGAACAGCAGTGATACACTCAGCTGGCTGACCTCCACCTTTTTCCACTTGCAAGGACCTGAACAGAATGATATCACAGTCTTAGGGCACATGCTGACCTGTCACAGCTATTTATTCATGACGTGTGTATGCAGAGTGAACTAGAACAATTGTATGTTACATCATTATCTCTGAATGACAGCCACACTGGAAACTTTGCCACTGACCAACAATACAGTCCCATATTCGAACTGGGCTTCCTTGTTACCCATATCAGTCACTATAACAAGTTCAAAAATCTAGGTAAAACCAAGTCATTGTGTATGTTAATACATCGTATTAACCACCCATGTACACATACCAACTAACTCAACTGAAAACATCACTTTTGCTTGTACAGGGATAATCAGTCATACAAATTACTTCTCAAGATTCCAAATGTTCCTACTCTAAATAAATTCAATAATGTCACCTTGATCTAAGACAGAATAATTTGACATCTTATTATTATCACTTACTGATCTTAACTCTTACTATGACAATTTTGACAACAAAAAAAGACTGAGTAACATTACAGAATCTTTCAAAATAAACAAAAAACACATATAGTACTGCTAGTATCTTTGTATTATCAGGTATTTTGGACGATTCTATAAACTGCAGAATAAACTCATCAAGTAATATTAAACCCATAAAAAATTACTTAATAAACTTAAAGGTGTATTCCATACATGTACAAATTCAATAATTTCTCTTTGTTTATGTCTGAATATGTGTGCATTATATATGCATTTAAGGAGTATACAATGGCAGATCATGGCCTTAAAAGAAACCAAAAAAGACATTCCATTCTGTTTTATTTGATAAAGAAAGTCGACGGTATAACTATTCATTGTACCTGTATCGTAAAACTTTCTGCCATATCTTCTCAGACTCTGTGCAACAGTGGCTTTCATGGTTGGTGTTCATCGCAACACAGTTTCCACATGTACACCTGAAAAACAAACAAACAAACTTGGAATTGCTATTAATGTTACTTTTTTATGCGTGTTAGCATCTGATATTTTCTAATATTTTTCCTTTCATTTTCCTTTTGTTCCCCTTCAATTGTTATTCCTAGTTTGCTGTTAGTATTGATATCATTACCATTGCCTGTAGTTGCTTTCTGCTTTTGATATAAAATGGCGATGGTAGTACTTTGAACTGTTTCACACAAGTCATTAGATGTATTTACAGAGATCATGAGGACATTCCTCACACTATGGTATGTACATTCATGAAGTCTTCTTTCTTTTTGTAATTTTTTTTTTCTTTGTTGTTGTTTTTTTAATGAGTAATAATTCCTTCTTTCTAGCTGTGCAGTTCCCTGTTCTCCCTCCCTTGTCCTTGTCTTTATTTCTCCTTTCTGCTCTGTCTGGTCTCACAACTCTCCCTGTTGCACACTCTCAGACAATTTTTTAGAAATATTCATTTATTGTGACTCGTGTAATACTTTCACTTTTGTAATACATAACCAAGTGATAATTTGTTCACTTTTGTACTCAAGCAGAAACTTTTGCTGTTATTAAGTGTAACCATATATTTCAAAAAATAAAACTTAAAGAAGAAAAATTTTGTAATGAAGCAAATAAAATCTGGCATTGAATATATATGTACTGTTTTTTTCCTTTAAACAGTATGTACTTGTTATTACATGAATGAAAAACCCCTTGCATGATTTCATTTTATAACTTTACATTGAAGAATAAAGTAGCTGGTAATGTTTCCAGCTCAACTTGTATGCTCTTGGGCTTATTTGTTGATTGTTTCAGTGACTGTTTTACACACTGTTTTCTTCTTTCATGTAATGTCCACACACACACACACACACACACACACACACACACACACACACACACACACACACACATGTACATGCACATCACACACACACACACACACACACACACACACACACACACACACACACACACACACTCACATACACACACACACACACACACACACACACACACACACACACACACACACACACACACACACGCGCGCACACACACACACACCAAAACCCATCCTGTTTTTTGATGGTCATGAACTTGAAAACACAGCTCTAAACATCACTAAGCAAAATAATATTTCTTTATTCTTATTAGCAGATGGATTGTGTGGTGAAGGTGGATCTAAATGAAGACTCGGGAATATGTGCTGATCCACATCCAGCATAAGCCATAACATAAGTGTGATTTTATACTGCACATTTCGTTGTCATCACACACGCACAGACACCCCCCCTTCTTCTTCTTCTTCTCCACCCCACCCCCACAATAATAAACAGAACCTTTTCTGAGTAACCAGCGAAAAGTGTGCAACCTCTGTTTCACTGGACTTCTCAAAATTCTAAATCCTTCCAACAAATCAACACAAACGTACAGTGATCAGGTCATCAACACACGATGAGCTTGAAGTTGAAGCCAAATCGGTCACTTACAGGACGACACACTGTGCTAACTGCAGATCATTCATGGACGACAAAATACTCACCAATCTGTGTTGCCAGCGCGATTTGTGTGTTGGTGCCTCCACTTCTACCCGTTGTTCGCCGTCCGCTCTTCTGTTCGGTGCTGGCGGTTCAAACTAGTAAGGTTCGACTCGTACGTTCCGTCTGGCGTCCTGTCTCGCCATGTTCTACCTATGCCAATACTACGTCACAGGTTTTCCGGTAAACTTCGGCATGTTGTCGGTAGATCTAGTTGCAAAGTGAAACGACAGCAGGCGAAAATCTAAACAAATCTTAAATAAATGTCTGCGAACCGCCCAGAGAAACGTGAAAAAACGAGTCACAAGACAACACACAACGCGTTTCGCGTTTTAGACCAAGAAGACCTAAGAGGTCGAAACGCGTTGTGTGTTGTCTTGTGACTCGTTTGTCCACGTTTCTCTGGGCGGTTCGCTGACATTTATTTAAGATATGTTGTCGGTAATTTCCGTCAACGCAGATACAAGTGAATGTTCAATGAGGAATTGTGCTCAGTCGGTGGGTCGGATAGGCAACGTGTCTGTCAACAGCGATTTACCCGACATAAACGAACAGTATCCTAAAAATCACTATATAGGGGTGAGTTACACTTTAATTGTGGAAGTGGAATTGGGCAGATACAATGGTACCCTCATATAAGACCTTCAAAAATCACCCAAAATTAGATCTTATAAGGGAGGGTCTTATAAAAGGGGTATTTTTAATACATACAAAGAGAACAATGTTTTGGAGAAGTAGGTCATGTGGGAGAGTCTAAGAATGGGAGGTCCTATAAGGGGGGTACCACTGTATATACAGTGCAGCTTTGGACATAAAATGCATTCTAGCCCTCAGCCAAATTACACTGCATTCTTGGACTGAAAATACATTGCAGCCTTTGGCTGAATTTGCATGCCAATCCTTGACCCGAATTACAATGCATCCTTAAACTGAAAATTCATTACAACCTTTCAGCCAAAAAATGACTTTGCAACCGTGGGCGAATATACGTTTAATCGTGGGCTATGTTGTAAATTTGGACATACTTTTTCAAATTCGGCCCAGGCTGCAAAGTTATTTTCGAATTCTAGTTTGCAATTTCAGTTTTCGGCCCGAGGCTGACTGTATTGTTCTCTTGTTTTAGCCATCAGTTGCACAGTAGGTTCGGTCTCATGCTGCATTGCAGATTTGGTTGTCGATTGCATTTCAGATTTGGTCATAGGCTGTAATGCCGTTTTTAAGCCGAAGGCTGTGATGCATTGGACGCCATATTTTTCACCCCCCAGGCTGCATGGGAGATATGGCTCAAATCCTATTATGCCCTTAAACTGGAACAGCATTCATTATTTACAATCACGTTCCAACTTTGAAAATCTTAACTTATACCGACCACTAGTGACCAGCAAAAGAAATGCAAAAAGCATGGTTTTGCAAATTTTGACCAGAGTAAAAAGCAGAGGTATGTTTGGTCTTGTTACTGACAGAGCAGCATCCTTACAGAGAAATGTCTAAGAGTGGCAAAAATGGATTTTCATGGGGACATTCTTTTTAAACGCTGTCTTGTAGGCTCCAAGAATCATTCCACCAGCTGAAACCTTAAACACCATGGTACAAGTGCTCCAGCTGGGGATGAGAACTTAATGTGTGTAAACAGTTTTTTTAATTTTCTTTCCTTTTCATTACCACATGGGTTTCGACATTCTGGCTTAAGGTTAAAGCAATATTCAATTTTCATTCAATACTAACATAGATTAGAAGTTTTCCTTTCTTTAAAACTAAAAAAGTTTAATTTTAGCATTTGTTTTGTTGATGGGTTTTTGCATTTGTTTTGTTGATGGGTATAGAAGAAATATGGTGGCACAAATTGCCACATTTAAAGGTTAGACATAAAAATAAAAAACTCATAAACAAGACTTCATTTAGCTATGTCTGTGATTTTCACCTTCACATTGATCAGTACCCAATATTCATAATGACTATGGTTTAATTCAGACACACACAAAATTTAAAGATCACAATGGAAAGACATCCCAATATATTATGGCATAAAAATATTGCCAGTTTCCAAGGTGAAGGTCATGGGTGCTGTGGTTTCCTCCTTGGGTCTAACTTGGCACTTCAAAATATCCACAAAATTTCACACAAATCTATGACACAGATTTTGAAACATGGTCCTATTGTTACTTTAAAAAAAAGAAGAAGAAAAGAAACGCATACACACAAGCATGCACTCAAAAAAGCCCAAAAGATGTTAGTGTCTAAATTGCAAAATCCCCATACAAAGTGTGAAGAGGCGCACAGGAACTTTTTTTTTTCCCTTAACGAGTTTTTATTCATGAAAGTGGGATAAAAACTATTATTTTACTCTATGTTGTGGATAGTGTCTTGGATTGTTTCCATATATACTAGTGGCTTTGCCCCACTTGCTTCACTTCGCAACAGCTGTTCCCTGTGGCAGCTATTCCCCATGGTACCTAAATCTCCCGGCAGTGGTGAAAACACGAATGTAAATACACACGCACGCACACATACACAGAGAGAGAAGAGAGAGAGAAGAGAGAGAGAGAGAGAGAGAGAGAGAGAGAGAGAGAGAGAGAGAGAGAGAGAGAGCATCAAATGAATACAATAAAAATGAAAATATGACGTCAGTGAATTTTCAACGATTCAGAACTTTTTGAATTTGTTTATATATTCTGTGACTGTTGAAAGGCGTCAAAGGCAGTAACTCTGCAACATCTGATCTTTCCTTGTTTTGAAATTGGAGACAGTAGTCGCTTCTTTTGACCAAAATCTTTGAATGTTTAAGAATTGCGGCTAGTTAGATAGGGCCTACAATAATTTATCAAATAAAAGGAGTTGCTGTGGAGAGGTGGCAGGCTTAAAAACGTTTGGGGAAAAGAAATGTGATTGGATATTTGAGCAGAGACCAACTGACAGTTTGATGGACAGAGTGAAACTAAAGAGAGTCAAACGGATAGAGGAAGGGCGATACATAAAGAGAATGAGCGAGAAAAAAACAGAGACAGAAAGATAGACCGACAGTCAAGCAGACACATAAAATAATAGACAGAAAGACAATGGGGCAACTGATACGTAATACCATGAGAGAGAGAGAGGTGGGGGTAGAGTTGGGGCAGAGACCGATCAGGTCTTCGACGTCGTATTTTTACGGGAAATGCTGTCTCAGAGCGACAACTTTTCTTTGGCAGCAATTTTTTTTTTTACATGAAATGCTGTCGCTGCGACATGATCTTATTTTTTAGGCAACTACACGATTTTTATGGACATTTCTTGTGAAATCCTTTCGCGCGTACCAATTGTTATTAAATTAAGTCGCTCAGCGATAATTTTTCATGAACCACCTGCAGTATTTCCCAGGAAATGCTGTCGCTGTGACACACGATTTTATGAGCAACAATATTATACGACGATGACTGTTCTGTCCAACCAGGCCATTTTGTCCGACAAAAAATTGAATCGGACGAAACAGCCAGGTCAGACAAAACGGCCGGCTACACATGGTGTAATAACTGGACTCTGCCAATCAGAATGTATTCAATCTCGTGACATCTTAGACTCAATCACAAGCCCGCTTTCTGTTTTAGCACACAAGGCGAACACACACACACACACACACACACACACACACACACACACACACCACGAACAGATTTTATTACAAAGACATAGATATATTTTGCGCAAGACACACAATATGCAGAAATGTTGCTATGGTCAGAATTTATGCATTTATTGACTAGTTTACATATATGTATAGTATGGTCGCCTTTAAACCCTTTTCTATGACGGACGCCTTAAGATTCACTTTATGCTAAAAAAATTGCTGGTCGTCCTAAGACCCAACAAACCCTAAGAAAACCTTAGGGCAACCAGGTAAAAATATATATCTGTCATTTTTTATCTTTTCACATTTATTTCTTCACAACTTCAGAGTTCAAAATATACAGAACATGATTAGCTAATTTGATTTAGTATCATTTAAAAATTAACAGATATAGATGTGGTAGCCTTAACACCCCCTTTTACAGTGGTCGCCATAAGTAGCGATTTATACTTATATATATATATATATATATATGTGTGTGTGTGTGTGCGTGCGTGTGTGTGTGCGTGTGTGCGTGTGTGTGTGTGTGTGATGTGCATGCCTGTATGATTCAATTACAATAACAAATAAGCAACCCCCCAACCCCCCCCCCCCCCCCCCCCCCCCCCCCCCCCCCCGCACCTCAGGAAAACATTATTTAAAGTGAAAAAAAAATCCAGTTACACAATATGTAAAACTATAGGGAGAGCGTCAAATGGACCACTTTGTCAATTCTTGAGCACTGTCAATCATATCTGGATAGCTAGTACGATGTAGGTAAGTTAATGTGTAGAAGGAAGAACGGTTAACCACTCAAAAAAAAAGTTAAACAAATTTAAAGATACATACCAACTGAACTTCGTGACAAACTTTTGCAAATTGTGTAAAGATAAAAACCAGTCATTTAATAATCTAGATAGAGACAGGGAACCGGATCCATCAGATGGAATATCGTCACCAGTTTCGCCAATAATTTCCTTTGCTCTTGGACAGTAAATTAATAGATGTTCAACTCAAACTCTTTCTCCACACATACATTTAACATTTTTGCTGAATTTTGTTCGTAGTGAATTCAAACGCATTCTGTGCATTAAGCTTTGTATTTCTCTAGGTATGGAGACAAGCTTGGGGTCTTGATGAGGCCAATATATTTTTTTTTTCAGAATTGGGGATTTAATACAGTTGCGGTAATAGTTAATTTCTTAGTTCTCTAATACATTTCTGAATTTTTTTTTACTGGACGTTTCGTTTATTAAAGAATAACATTCACTTAAATCTAAGGGAATGTCAAGTGGTATTGATCCTTCGACATTTCGGGCTGCCTTTCTTGCAGCCTGATCGACAAAACTATTGACGGTTGTCAGCATGTGTGTGTGTGTGTGTGTGTGTGTGTGTGTGTGTGTGTATGAAGCTGCCAAGAAGCGGGTCCAAGTCCCCAGTTTTTCCGTACTTTCTTTCGGCTCCAGTCCAAGCGAGGTGTCACTTCCGGTTTCTGTTTTTTCTAGAAAACAAGTGGACCTCACTCTGCATGACAAGGGCTGTGAGGCGCGCCAAAAGGGCAGCTATTACTCTCCGACAAAACGTGTCGAAAGGGAGACAACAGGGCTCGTTTGACGGTGGTGGTCTCTTGTTTACAGGTTGGGAAGTTTGGGGGTGGAATTTGTGTTTTTAAAGGTTTGTTTCTTGGGCAAGAAGGTGGTGTAAAGTGACGTGGGCCATAAAGAAGCACCCCCCCCCCCCCTCCCCCCGAACCCTACCCTCCCCTTTCCCGTAGGAACAGATCTGTCAGAGAGGACTCCACCCCGCGCGTTTAGCAATGAGCCTATTCTTTCTACCCCCCCCCCCCCCCTCATCTCTCTTCCTTCCCCCTCCTCCTGCTCTTTCTCTTCACACACACCCCTCCCCCATCTCCCCCAGCACCCCTACATCCGAGCATCGCCCCTCCCTTTCCTGACCCTACCGACTGCCAACTCTGCACCATACACACAACACGCACACGCGCGCGCGCGCGCGCGCGCGCGCGCGCACACACACACACACACCACACACACACACACACACACACACACACACACACACACACACGCACACACACACACACACACGCACACACACACTTACAACACAACACAACACAACACAACACACACACACACACACACACACACACACACACGACGCCCGTGATCCTTTGTGTGCAAATGACAGCCGACCTCTCTCGCCTTGACGGTGCAGCCGCATTCAACCGCTGATGAGGCATGAGAAGAGGGGAAGGGGAGGGGGGGAAGGGGGGGGGGGTAGAGATGGGGTGGGGGGGTGGGGGGAGGGGTACGCTGAGAGGGAATGAGAGAGGAGAAACGTAGACAGGTGGGAGGGAGGGAGGGAGGAAGTAGGAGGAAAGTTTTAGAGGAAGAAGAGAAACGCAAAATAACGGGGAGCAGAAGTGGATGTAAGGAGGTGGGGGAGGAGGGAGGGGGGAGGGGAGGGGGAGGGAGGGGAGGGGCGGCTGTTTGAGCAGGAAGAGGAGAAAGGGGGAAGGGGAGGGGGCGGGGCGGAGATAAGAAAGAAAGAGAGAGCGAGGAAGGAAGCGGAGGGGGGAGG
>JADBJO010036216.1:0-2500 GCA_016801955.1 Conus betulinus | reverse complement strand
TGGTAAATGTAGTCCACTGCAGCCTGGGCGGTCGCTTCTACGTAGGCGAGACATGCCGCACACTGGAAGAACGCTGCAAAGAGCACAGGGACAGCATCCTCCTGAAAAAAAGCAAACCCCTGTGGCTATACACTTCAACACCGATCCCCACAGCATAACCCACTTCTCCATATCAGTGGTCTGGCGCAACAGCACTGGTGACTCCTTCAAGAGAAAACATGGAGAAACAGATCATCCACCATCTCGGTGCTACACCAGATGGCCTCAACATCAAAGACTAAACCAAATCACAGCTTCCCCATCCCCACCTTTCCCCTTTCCCTCCCCCCCGTTTTTTTCCTCTTCGCCCACCACCCTTCCCTCTCACTATTTAGTTCACATGCATTACGTCATGATGCAGTGATGATGAAATTCTAATCTTTACGTCATTGCTTTGAAGACTACTAGTCGAAGTACTTAATACTCATCTCTCCAGTGGGTTCGTAGTTTTTTTCCTCCACTGTTTTGTTATCCGGTTTCAAAAGAACCCTGGCAGTCTAACTTCTTTTATATCCTATGACAATAATAGTTGTAGTATTAATATTGGTTATAATATGACAATAGGTTTGTTTGTTGTATGTTTTTTGTTTAATAGTATGATATAATAGTGATACAAGTAATTATGATAGATTAATAATAATGCTTAGTGGCAAGGAACAGAAATGATCAAAATTAAAAAAAAAAAAAAAAACCAACCCACCCTGGACACACACACACACACACACACACACACACACACACACACACACGTTTTCCCCTCTCAAAACAACCTCGCAAAAATACTCCACCGATACGCCCGAATCACTTAAAAATAAAGCTTTCGAAATTTCGTCTATTTGTTTCATAATACATAATATATACACTTCAGAAATCTCGTCTATCTGTTACACAGTGTATTTTAGAAGCCCCGCCTATCTGTTACATAATATACGTTTGATCCATTTTAGAAGCCGCATTTATCTGTTACCTAATACATACTGGCACGCATCATAGAGATTTCATCTAGATACTAGATGATACATAAATTATTTATTTCAGAAACCTCATCTGTGTTACGCAATACATATCTGTATCCACTTAAGAAACATCATCAATCTCTCGCATAACAAATCTATATCCATTTCACAAATCCAGTCTATCGGTAACATAATGCATATCTGTGTTCATTTTAGAAACCTCATCTATCTCTCACATAACAAATCTATATCCATTTCACAAATCCAATCTATCGGTAACACCATGCATATCTGTGTTCATTTTAGAAACCTCATCTATCTCTCACATAACAAATCTATATCCATTTCACAAATCCAATCTATCGGTAACATCATGCATATCTGTGTTCATTTTAGAAACCTCATCTATCTCTCACATAACAAATCTATATCCATTTCACAAATCCAATCTATCGGTAACATCATGCATATCTGTGTTCATTTTAGAAACCTCATCTATCTCTCACATAACAAATCTATATCCATTTCACAAATCCAATCTATCGGTAACATCATGCATATCTGTGTTCATTTTAGAAACCTCATCTATCTCTCACATAACACACCTGTATTCACTTTGCACTTCCATCTTTTACCTTGTGTTGGTTTCAGACTGCATCATGGCCAGCAACCAACCACAGGTATGTTTATGTGTGTGTGTGTGTGTGTGTGTGTGTGTGTGTGTGTGTGTGTGTGTGGTGTGTGTGATTTCGTGTTGCTGTTCTTGCTCTTCTTGTTGTGTTATATGTATGGGCATGCGTTTATGTACATTTGCGCGCTCTCTCTCTCTCTCTCTCTCTCTCTCTCTCTCTCTCTCTCTCTCTCTGAAAAATGAAGAACATATAGTGTAGTCCATATTTCTTTATTTATAATAGTCTTGGTGCACTGCATTTATAAGTATACCATGCTCTCATCTTAAAAGTTATCTATTGTGTACTGTGTGATTCTTCGTGTTATGCCGTTTACATGAACATCGTGCTCGGTTGTTAACTCTTTTGCCTTTGCACAAATACAGTTAGCCATGTAATTATTGTATGGTACTAACTTAAGTTTTGGATTATCTTCGCCTTCCACGCGCTCAAGATGCTGTTTCGTGTGTGTAACCCATCTTCATCCCGCAATGTGGGCGGCCATACTCCGTCTTCAAGGGGATGAACGCTGTTTCCTTTTACGATGATATTGATAGTGATACAGGTAATAATAACAAGAAGAACAAGAGGAAGAACAAGAACTGATGATGGCGGGGGGGGGGGGGGGGGGGGGGGGGGGGGGGGGGGGGGGGGGGGAGGGGAGAGGAAGAGACAGAGGGAAAAGGACGAGAACAAGAGGAACAAGAAGAAAAGGACAATAACACCGAACAGTGCAATACTACTGCCGACCGTTTAAGGGGCCGCAACTCATTTGTATGGGGGGGGGGGGGGGGGGGGGGGGGGGAGGGGGGGGGGGGGGGGGAAGGGACGGGGGGG
>JADBJO010036215.1:0-11306 GCA_016801955.1 Conus betulinus | reverse complement strand
GCTGTGTGTAAGTGTGTTAACGCAGCACGGCGGGGGCGACGGGGCAGGCGAAAATGAGCGAGAGTGCAAACGTCAAAATGAAATATAAGGTCTTGTTTTTTCTTTAATGTCAGTACAAACTACGACGGTTAATCTGACATAAAACTGGTTTCAGCAAGTTGTGTGCGTATCGGGTGGGCGTGCCGTCGGTGCGTATGCGCTGCGTGCGTGGCTGTGCGTTGCGGTGTCGTGGTGTATGTGTGGGTTGTGTGTGTGTGAACAACCGGGTTTCGGTACTTTACGGCCAGTGGGAGGGGCAGGCGGATGGGGAGGTGAGCAAAAAATGGAAATTAAAAAAAACAAGGCCGCGTAAATAGCACTACCTTTTTATTGCCACACCAACTCGAGAAAGGGAAAGCGAGAAAGAATAGAATCATATGGGTGGTCATGTCGTAGTAGAACTGTGCAGCGGAGAATGACAAAGGGAGTTCACTGTTCGCTACAAAACTTGGCATAAAGGTGTATAAACAAACTGTTAATTAGATGAAAACAAGCAAAACATGTAAGTAACGAGCGCAATTCCCTCACCCTTATGTTAAAAGATGATCCGCACCAGAAAGTATCTATATATACGTCAGCAAAAAAGAAAATGAATACGGGAAACTCAATTAAAAGGCACAAGGAGAGAAGGAAGGCAACACACCACGTCAAGGTCTGTTCGAACAGATTCTGGACCCAATCTTAATCCTGGTCCGTGCAAAAATTTGGTACGGACTATTCCTTTTCGTTTGCCAAACGTGTGATTGTTTCCACCAAGCTTCATGCATCGGTCCCATCGTTTTCTTGCGTAGTCTAGCTGACTAATAGACCAGCCGGCAACCAACACAGCGGGGAGAAATGGGGCAACGTAACCTCACCACATTAGGCGGAAGCAAGCGTGCGCCAATCTTTGGAGGGGAGACGAAAAGATACTGTTTTATGACTCCACTTTAGGATCCACTTCCATAAGGAGCGTCCCATGGACAAACGCCACACCTGGGGCCTTGAATGCTAATCACTGTCAGCTAAAGAAGTGTCTGTGGAGGATGGGAGCAGAGCGAGAGGATAACAATAATCCAGACATCCTCAGTTTGTAAAGCTGCAAGGTGTAGGACACAGGCAAAGGGTGAGACACAGACGGCGAGGAGCACATCCCCTAACCCCTGCCTCTCGATGCTGGCTGGGCACAGAGAACTCTGGGGTGGACTCGCTGGTACAGTCGACCTTGATGAGGGCGACATATGTCCCCCAAACTACACACACAGCATCTGTAGTATCTGAACCCCTCTCATGAGTGTGTGCGCATGTTGTAGAAACCACACGCCCTGGTTAAAGATTGCCATGGTGCATGGCTGGCGTTCAGCGGATATGGGAAACACGAACACTACCCTACCCTATGCATGTCTTTCATTGAGGTGAGAGAATGTGGGCTTATACCAAGCTATACCCCCCACTGCCCTATGAAATGCCGCGTAATGGACAGTCAAAAATCTGCCACGATACCGTCTTTTTCACGTGGTCCGGGACAGGAGGCTGCATGCCAAATCGGTGACGGGAACGGGAATACCTCACCATCGCGTTTCAAAGAAGTCGCCTTGGGGGGGGTGGGGGGGGGCGTGGGGGGGGGGGGGAGGGGAGGGGGGGGGGGATGGGGGGGGGGGGAAGAGAGAAGACGAAAGAATTAACAGCAAGGAACAGTGAAATGTTAGAAGATACGGGGCGGGGGAGAGGAGGGGAAAGTCGGGGAGAGGGGGGGTGTGGTCTGTTCGGGGTGTGGGAGGGGAGGGGCTCGGGAGAGAGAAGAAGGAGTGAGGGGGAGAGGCGGGGGGGGGGGGATCCGGGAGATTGGTAAGACGGGATGCGAGCGAGAAGACGTGCACCGTTATCCAAAGGCCACGACAGGGGTTATTGCCTGTATGTTGTTCTAGGAAGCTGTTTCTCATGCTCCTTGTTGCAGGCGGACTGCCGATGCTGTATGGTACTGCATGAACAAAGCAATGAAGTGGTACTACAAAGCCATGGTGTCACACACTACGCGCATTCTTAATCTGACAGGAACTTCATGCACTCTATTTTTAAACCTCCAAAGTATCTTATTTACTGCCCCCAAATCCAACCAAAAACCACATTTCACGTCCCCGCGAGGTGAGTTATTAAAAAACAGTTCCTCTCCCAAGAGTGGAAAAGACTTAAGTTTTTCACTCTATATTGGCGATTCATGAGAGGGCCTTACCATAGACAAATGCAGGTGAGGACCAGGCCACTCTCGTCACAAACTGAAAAATCATGCCGTCATAAAACTTGATGGTATTTCGTAACGTGGGGCCACACCGGATCCATAATGCTGGTGGTGTTACTGTCACCGCCATCCAATCTCTACGTGCAATATGAGCGAGAAAAAAAAATAGGGAAGCATAAAAAGATGGCTTCAACCTGAAAAAGATTCTTGCATCCTTTGTCAAAAACTAAGCCAAACAACAAGAAAACAAAAATAAAAAAAATAAAAAAGGGGTTAGGGGGAGGGGGGGGAGAGGGGGGTCGCGCGGGGGAAGGAGGTGAAGGGGGGGGGCGAGAGAGAGAGAGAAGTCGGTGAGCGAAGGGGCGAGTGAGTCGGGGTGCTGGGGGGGGGGTCGTGGGGGGGAGAGAATATGATGTTTCAGGGTCGGATCGAGTTCTTCTGCGTTTTACTCAGAACAGGATAGAAACAGAGTGTTCAAATTGTTGCACTGTGAGAGGTCTTGGTATCTGAACAAACGAAAAAGACCTACAGAAAGACAGAAGAGGAGGGAATATAGATGGGTCACATACTGGAAGGGTAATACTCTAAACGGAGGCGAGGGTTGGACGGGGGGGGGTAGGGGGGGGGGGGGGGTAGGGAGGACCGGATTGGTTTCGCTCCGGAGAGATAATTCTTGTCCCGAGTGCAGGAGTCGAGGGGGGTTGGGAAGAGCTCAGCGGCACTCGATTTTGTAACTGGGAAATGTAAAAAACAATGGTGACGGCTCATTCGTGAGACTCCTCTGTACCTGTGAATATAAATAAAAGTGAAAATATTCTGTAAAGGGACATATAACAATGGGGATTACTAAAAAAAGTGGGCACTCTGAGAATCTCGGTACCGGGGTGGTTTGGGGGGGAAATATCGCTCATTTGGCTCACTCTAGTGTTGCTTATTTGAACTGAAAGTGGACAAAAGGCAAAGGAAGAAATCTGATGGTTTCACACTTCGAGCATATTCTGTAATGCAGAGAATCTTCTTTTTCAACGTGACGATCCGAAACTGTCATGGATAAAACAACGTCTGCGTTTATTCGCAAATTATTTGGTAAGGGAAAGAAAAAATAGGGAAAACGCATCAATGAGAATAAGAAACGTTTCAGCCTTACTCTATTCGGTCTTGGCCAAAACGGAAGTACAAATACGTCGTGGTTTTTCTCGGCAGAACATTTTGCAATGGGGGATCTAAAAATGGAAGAATCATGCGATAGATTCTCCAAAAAGCTAGCAGTATACGCTGTACCTGGAAGAAAAAAAGAAAAGAAATCACCATCATTACAACACTGGTTCACCTAACAATAACTATTAGGGTAACAGAAACAACGACATGTGATGGTTGCCATCGATACGTAGACTGAAAATGCAAAGAGAAACGACAGCAGCACCTACGATGATTCAACTAGTGAGGGATGTTACAGCACGACGACGTTTTGAAACCGCAATGATGCTTGAATACAACAATGTTGATTGAGGGAAAAACCGATGATGATATGACAAGCCTTCAATGTGACGGACTCGGTAAGACTGTAACTCAGAGCGCTCCTCTTGGTGATGCCCATCGCCCTGTACATTCAAACAGGACGCGGGTAGTATGAATAGCATCAGTGCAACGACAACGACGCGCGCGCACTGCAGGGGATTGAGAATGATCCGAATGACGATGAATGGTTGTATATAAAAGCGGAGCACAACAAAAAGCCAGGGTGATGTGCCTTCGAGTCCAGTGGCACGGCGAATCACTCAGCATTTATGGACGATCCGAGATATAGTTATGTATGAGATACTGTAAACGGCGACAACAAGCTCCACCACACATAATAAAATCACAGTACACCCGGAAGAAGAAGTGAAAAGAAGAAACGACGTGACCAGTCACAGCTACGAAAACCAACGACAACAATCATCCAGACAACACCATGCACCATTTGTCAAGTATTGATTAACTGACACCGTGGAACAGTCACTTTCAATCATGATTGATGAAAAATTGGTCAACTGAAAACTGAAGACCCAAAAACTAATCATATCTGTTTGAGAATGAATCAACACGCAGTTTTTCTCTTATTAGGGATAACAAAAAAAAAAAAAAAAAAAAAAAAAAAAATAATAAAAAAAAGTAGTAGAGCTTCAAGGACGGCCACGTACGTGTGTAGTACACTGAACACACCTACTAAAAAAAAAAGCGGCTCTGACCGCAAGAGCGGTATTACACTCTCTCTCCTTTGGGAAGAAATTCCAGAATTTTTACACAAACATAAAGAATCAGTTGTAACAATACAAAATGATACAAATTTTACCATGTGCGTGCTAAGAAACCTGAAGTCTGCAGAGAGAGTAAATTAAATGGAAAAAGACACACAATCTTGAATACCTCAGACAAGCAAAATTAACTTATCATCAGGTTCGGGTATGGTGACATAAAGGAAACGAGGGGGCGGGGAAGAGAAGGGGGGGGGGGGGGGGGGGGGGGGGGCGGTGGGGGGGGTGGCGGGGGGGGAGATGGGAGGAGAAAGAAAAGCTTGCAAACTTGTGATGCGAATACTTTCGAATACAAAGCAAAATGTTTTTCTTAAAACAGGCTAAACCAGTACAGGTCAATAACCGATTCTTCACGCGAGACTTGTCAGAGATACCAAGTTCGTTTTGGACCATCGATATCAATGCGACAGTTTTCACTTCCAGATCAACCATTCAAAGTG
The DNA here is from genome assembly GCA_016801955.1 of Conus betulinus. NCBI lineage: Eukaryota > Metazoa > Mollusca > Gastropoda > Neogastropoda > Conidae > Conus > Conus betulinus. The sequence continues at coordinate 6,312 of JADBJO010036215.1, read as the reverse complement.
AGTCGATTGGAATTATTAATAGTAAAAAAAAGACTTAAGCATTAAGCGACAAGATACGCGTCTTATTCGTGAACCATCACGCACTACTATGCATCCACTTCCAACATCAAAAAAACAGCGAGGACGGACGGGTCGGGTTTAGACGAAAAAAAAAAAAAAAAAAGAGAGTTGTTTCCAAGCTCGTTTTGAAAACTTTACACAAGCAAGAGAAGGATAGGGGGCAGGGGTGGGGGGTGGGTGGGTGGGGGGAGGCGACGAAACGTGGCACCACGGTGGAGACGATGGGAAGAGAAGGGTGTGTTTAGCTGCTTACTGAACAGAGACACCAAAGCCAACAAAAGCCCCGTCGTCAGAGTTGACAAAAACGCCCAGGAACAAGAAAGACCCAAAATAAATAGAACCAGTGAACCAGGGGGAAAAAGAATTCACAGCCAGTTTACTGGCTTGCTATCCACAACACCCACCCACAAGGGCCGAGGACAGAAAGGTATAATATTAATGTCAAATATCGTCTTTATACTAAATTACATTCACTACGTGTTCATAGCTTAGGCTGTAAAGCGCAAGTCAGTGTGTGTTTGCTTTTGTTTTCGCTTTAAAGGCAATCGTCAAAGGCAATTTTCTAAATTCATTCAGAACAATTAAGAAAAAGCTCAAACTTAAAACAGGATGGAGAGAGCGTGAATGGTGAAGGCGAGGGAGGCAGTAGCAGAGGAGAGGAGGAGAGGGGGGGGGGGGGGGGGGGGGGGGGGGGGGGAAGAGGGGTGGAAGACGAGGGAAGACGCGAAAAAAGTAATATAACTATATATATCTGTGGTGTATTGTATATCTACAGACAACCGAGGCAGAAACAGGAGGCGGGAATGGCGAGAGTAAGGGGGGTAGGGGCAAATTCGAAAGAAAAAGTCTCATAACGCTACTTAACTAACTAAAAAAAGTTACAGTAAATAATGCCAATATAATACAGCACAATATAATAGCAGCCCATAGAAGAATCGTGGAACTACCGTAGAAAATACACAAGCATGTTAGGAAAATACAGTAACAGCCAGTGACCCGAATCCCAGCAGAGCCAGTAGGAAACCCTTGTCTTATTACTAAGCAGTGACTACCTCACCATCACTACTAGAGGAAAGGGAAAAAGAAAAGGGGGGGGACAGTCGTAGTGACAGTTATCACAGACGTAGAGGATGAAATGCCCCTTAAGTAACCCATTCACATTACGATCACTGTAAGCAGTTGAAAAGGGAGGGGAAGAAGTATTACGCATCGCAAGTTATCATCGCAGACGTAACCGCACGTCGAGCATTTGTTCAACCGAACCAATTCTAAACGAAGAGCAACAGTCATTACGAGAGACCGCATTCCACAGGAGCAGCAATATATACACTGAACACGTTCTGCATGGAATCGGACGACAACCGCAAGGCCGAGACACGCCTTTTCGCTTTCAAACTGAAAGTGTGTTTCGGCTATGCACAGGTCCCGGCACCGGGTCAGATCCCCCCACCACCCACCCCCACCCCTCTCATCTCTCTCTCTCACTTTCTGCCACTTGTTTCATTTATCAGCCAGCGCTTTGCGACCTTACGGTTTGAAATGATAAGGTTACACGTATATGGCTTTGTCTGCGCGCGCAACGACGCCGCCCTTGATGAAACATAAACTGAACCAGAACCTGATCATGCTCTGTAAACCAAGCTTAAAATGTGACCCTTAACGAAATGTGGCAATGCGGATTCACATCGCGCACCCAGAGTACCACACCTCCCCCTCCCCTACCCCTCTCTCTCTCTCTACTACTATATATCAATACATTCAGTCACAACTTCTTGACAGCGGGCAGTCCCTTGAGACCCGCTCTCAGTCGCCAACCGGAGTGTACGCAACACCGGACTTACCGGACAGACGGTGGTGTTTCCATCGACAGTTACCAGCTTTGGCTGCCCCCCCCCCCCCCCCCCCCCCCCATTCACTTCCCCTCCCCCTCCTACCCTTCGCCTTCACCCCCCTCCCCCAATCAATGCCCCCACGCCTCCCCTCCACACGCCCCGAGGGCTCAACAACAGTGCAGTGACGGGCCCGGTTCACGGACGAATCAGTGACGTCAGACCACAAGACAACGGGAGGGAACTCCAATTCCTCTGGTCACGGAGCTCGACCGGGCGGGGGACAGGTCGAGGAATGAGGAGGATTACAAAATGCAGCCTGGAAGTGATGCCAACCGGGGATGGTGTGGCGTGGGTTACTGCGACTGTTGCCCTCCATCAATCAGTCGGGATAGGGGGGGGATTACTGAGGGGTCTGACAGGGAATGAGAGAGAGAGAGGAGACGAGAGCGAGAGAGAGAGAGAGAGAAGGGAGAGGAGAGAGAGACAGACTAGCAGCAGACAGAGAGGAAGTGAGCGTCATAACGGAGAAGAGTCATCACCCCCTCTCACATTCCCAACCCACGCCCTCTTCCCCAACTAAACCCTACTCCAACTCCCACGCAAAATGCGTCTGCCCACTTAACCTCCCAACCCTCTCTCCAGTCTCGCTACCCCCCCCCACCCCCCCCAACCCCCCCCCCAACCATACCACTTCTCCTCCTCTGCTTTAGGTTTCTAAGAGCCTCTTCAACACTGATAGCGATCAAGAATGTTACTCAGTCTGTGGAGGTTTAGTTAGTGGGGTTTTTTTTCGGTGTGTCTTTGTTGCTAAACGACCATCTTATTATCTTTCCGTCCTTTGCAGAACGGTTGCGAGAAACAACCGAGGACAGACGGAAGAATAATATGACAATCTGCATAAGACATTGATCCTCGACTGTCAAAAAAAAAAAAGGTTGAACTGCAAATAAGGGAGTAGTATGTATATAAATAATGTTACACTATCCATCGGTATCTCGGGTCATATAGGAAACACATCCGCCAAGTAGGTCTTTAGGTCTTGGTTACTTTCACTACGAACAAAAATGCGTTCAACGTTTACGGCCAAGAGAGCCCCCGTCCATGGGGCCAGTTTCACTGTCCGTGTGAAAGTGAAATGATGTAATAATGCTACCATTCGGACCACGATCCTGGCACAGCCTCACATGCGTCCGCTGGGCCATAGAGTCACCCGACTTGAAACACGCAGGGACGGTCCAGCTCGGTTTAGGGTTTTAGCAGAGGGAGGGCGGGGAGGGAGGCGAGGGAGAGAAGTAGCGCTAGTACTTAAAAAGAAAAAATCTCCAAACAACAACGGCATGCTTGTTGCGCGTGGCCCTCCCGAATGAGGGCAAAAAACTTTCCATTCTAAGAACTTTTATTCGTTCCTTCGTTTTTGCCGCTCTCAAAACCAAGAGATGCACTAAACCTTGCACGGGCAAAGCGTAGGAACCACACACAACAACGCCAAGCGCATGTACTGCTCTCCCATCTCGCGCCTGATCTCTCTCTCCGCATCCTCTCTTCATCCTCTCCTCCGCCTCCTCTCTATCTCAACAACCACACACACTCTCTCTCTTCTCTCTCTTTAAGGACATACAGGCTTACATCTTTCAAAACATTTGAAAGAACAGAAAAGATGTTTCATTCACGTTCAGTCAGGTGGTGCCTAGGAACACCCCACAATCACTCAGCCCTTCATTCAAAGAGTCACTAACTGCTCCTTCCTTAAACCTGAACGGAGCCGCGCGCACTGTGGGTCTCTCATAGAACCACCAGCGATTGCGCAAAGAGGGTCGGCCGGCTGTTACTGATTGCGTCTTTTGCCAAACGACAATAATGTCTTCAGTCTCCTGCCTCCGTCTGATCTATCGGTTACTGGGCTATTATGCTCACGGGGAAGTCTAGACGACGGCTGTGGTGAGGAATGCTGTGAAACATGCAAGGTGAATGTGCAGCATGTGGTACATCTGACAGATCCCCGTCACGAGAAGACCCCAATCTCGGTAGATCCACCCGTCTCGATAGATCCCCCACTACCTGTGGACGAAGTTCGTCTCGATAGATCCCGTATCGGTAGATCCCATCTCGGTAGATCACCGTCTCCCCCCACCTGCGATAGACCCCCAATACATGTGGACGAATTTCCGTCTCGATAGATCCCCGTCCGGTAGATCCCCGATCGATAGATCCCCCACTACATGTGGACGAATTTTCCGTCTCGATAGATCCCGTCTCGTAGATCCCATCTCGGTAGATCCCCGTCTCGCGATAGATCCCCACACTACCCTGGACCGAATTTTCCGTTCTTATAGATCCCCGTCTCGGTAGATCCCCATCGTCGGCAGAATCCCGTCTCGGTAGATCCAAAAACCAGTAACGGGGAGACATCGAGGACAGGAATCTATCGAGACAGGGATCTCTTCGAGCGGGGGATCAATCCGAGACGGGGATATCTATCGAGACGGGAGATCTATGAAGTAGGTCCCCCACCACCCCCCCCCCCCCCCCCCCCCCCCCCCCCCCCCCCCCCCTTATTTTTCAGGTGTTGTAGGTAGTGGTGGAAGTTTTGTTTTAATGGGGGCCAATTGGAGGAGGAGCTTGATACCACGTCACCTGCAACCTGTTATTCATGGTTTAAGGAAGGGATGTATTTATGCACGCACGCACCTGGCGCGCGCGCGCGCAACACACAAGCCATAACACAAAACATATCACCAAACAACACACACACACACACAAACACTAAAAAACACCACAACATGCCTTTCTCAGGCTTAAGTTCAAGATACTGGAAAATGATGTGCGAATTTTTTTTCTGTCGTCTTTCTTCTGTTGAGCTCAAGAATAATAAACAATTAAGATTAAAAATTAAAACCGTTATCTCAACTTGTTCTTGATCTTCTAGTGTCATTAACTGTAAGATCATATTCGTCAATTGTTTTTAAAAGCTATTTTTGTCGCCTCTGTCTGCCCCCTCCCACCCAAAAAGTTTTCGTCCATCATGTCCATGAAGGATACTGCGTGTGTGTCTCGGTGTGTGTGTGTGTGTGTGGTGTGTGTGTGTGTGTGTGGTGGTGTGTGAGGAGAGAGAGGAGAGGAGAGAAGAAGGAAGAGAGAGATGAGGAGAGGAGCGAGAGAGAGAGAAAGGACAGACAGACCTACGAGGACCGACAGACAGACAACAAGAAAACGGAACGGCCCGGACGGTGGAAAGGGAAAAGCCGAAGAACACGCGAGCTAATGGAATCAATCAAAGACACGGGGGTGTTTTCTGATTGCACTCCATGCAAAATTGCAAAAGGCAGGTTGCTTGTCTTCCCAGTGCCACAAGAACAACGCGACGTGGCGATGAGACCCAGAAAAGAACCACGAGAAGTCCTGTGGTTCAGACACAACAGGGGACCGCTGCGACCTCCCACATAAATAACAGGCTAATATCACCGTCACGCAGGTGCTCCAGCCCACCACGCACTCAATGGGATAGGCAACACGTGAGGTAATGGGGAAGGAGAGATCAAACAAACGACCCTCCTCTGTCTCTCCTCTCTCTTTAGGACGGAAGAAGTGATGTAATGGGAGGGAGAGATCACCAACCGACCTCACATCTCTCTCCTCTCTGTTTCTCTCTCTCTCTCTTTAGACAGGAAGTGACGTTAACGGAAGGAGCAAAGATCATCAACGGGACTCCTCTCTCTCTCTCTCTCTTCTCTTAGGAAGGAAAGAAGAAGGACGCGTAACGGAAGGAAAGATCATCAACGACCTCACTCTCTCTCTCCTCTTCTTTAGTACAGGAAGAGTGATGTAATGGGAGGGAGAGGTCACCAACGAATCTCTCTCTGCTTCTCTCGCTCTCTAGGACAGGAAGAAGTGACGTACGGGGGGAGGGGGGGGATATCACCCAACGACCTCACCTCCCTCTCTCCTCTCTTTAGGCACCAGAAGAAGTATGGTATGGGAGGGAGAGAATCACCAACTTATTCTCTCTCTCTCTCGCCTTTAGAACAGGAAGAAAGTGATGTAATGGGAGGGAGAGATTCCCAAACGCCCTCACCGCCCCCCCCCTCCTCTCTCTCTCTCTCTCGCTCTCTCTCTTTCGGATCACAATCAAATGACGTAATGTGAGGGAAATCACCAACACCTCCCTCCTCCCCCCCCCCCCCCCCCTCTCTCCTCTCTCTCTAGATACGTGCAGTCGTAATGTAAAGGCATCCTCATTGTTCTCACTCTCCTCTCGTCTTGCCCCTCTCTCTCTCTAGACAGGCGCAAGGTGCGTAATGGTGTGTGATCATTAACGCCATCACCACCTGCCCCCCCCCCCCCCCCTTCTCTCTCTCTAAGATAACGAGCAAGTTGACGTAATAGGGGGATGAGCTCATTCAAACCACAACCTCTCATCTTA
>JADBJO010036214.1:0-7500 GCA_016801955.1 Conus betulinus | reverse complement strand
TGCTTATGAAGTTTGTATTTTTGTGGTTGGTGGTTTTCTGTGTGTTGTGGATCGTATTTCTCTTTTTGAAAAAAAAAAAAAAAACATTATGAAGAGAATGATCCACGGGATTTTAGTGCTTAGTATTGCAGGTGTTTGGAAGACAGTAGGAGTTTGATCGGAGTCAGTTGTAGCTGGCGTCTTCCCGGGAGTGGGGCGTGCAATGAGCACAGAATGAAAGACTTGTATGACACAATCAGGTTTTGTCAGTGTTGCTCACAGTTTGTGACTAGCGATGTAGATTCCTGCATCTCTCAGGCATGGTTTCATGCTGGGATATTGTGGTGAAAGAAAGTGTAGCATAAAGCTCTGTTGTACACTCAGATCAGACTGGAACTCTATGGCATCATCTTCACCTTCTTCTTTCTCATCTTTCGCCTTGAAAAATAGATACCATAAAGCGAGATAACACTGTAACCCTTCCTGCCCTGCTGTTCTGCTGTTGACCTCAGTTTCAGTTGACGTTCCACCACCATGCCCTTGGTATAGTTTGTGTCCAAACCATCGGTATTGCTTACTTCATGGGAACTGTCAGGATGTGGTGGGGCCCTCTCTCATGTAGATGCCTTGCATGTGTTGATTAGAAACAGGCACAACTGAATGCCACCAAAGGGACTGTTGCAGGTCTCCAGTGGGTTGCCTCATGTCAACTGGATGGACTGCCATTAATGGCGCTGCAGCATGAGTCTGGGTGTTGCTGTGTCAGGTGCTGGCCACATTGAGAGGCATGAGTGACAATGCTGAGGGGGGCATACGTGAGGTGTCCAGCAGCAGAAACATAACAGGCCAGAAAATTTTCCTCATTTAGACTGAATCCCCCTTTTGAAAAGACCATTCTTCAGGTGCGTACAAAATTTAGCAAAAATTGGGAAGTGAGGGAGAAGGGGGAGCAAGGGGGTAAGGAGAGGGACTTGTACATGATGTCAACACTCTGAGCCCATCATAGTACCAGATGAATTTAGACTTCTTCGCTGTGATTCTTGCGCTTAGATACATGCATGTTGCATGATGTGGACTCCCCAGGTGTATGAGATTCTCATTGAGAAATCACTGTACAATCTCGACATGTAAACTGCTTAAAGGGCTCTCTTTCTGTCTGTCTGTCTCTCTCTGACTCTCTCTGTCTCTCTCTCTCTTTGTCAGTCTCTCTGTCTGTCTCTCTCTCTCTCTCTCCCTCTCTCTCTCTCTCTGTCTCTTTCTCCCTCTCTCTCTCTCTCTCTCTCTCTCTCTCTCTGTCTCTCTCTCTCTCTCCTTTTTTTCCCCGTCTGAAATGGTGATAGTCCATGGCTGATTTTCATAAGTTAAAGAGCAATGAGACTTTGTTCCTGGAGACTTTGCCCCTTGTTTCCCTCCAGGTCTCATCACCAGAGTCCATCTACAGCACCAAGACCCTTGCCTCTACTTTCTACCCGTTTTCATTCATTTCAAATTCCATGCCTCCATCAGAGTATTGAGCCATTCCAGTGGATAAATCATGGCATCCCCTGTGTTTGATGACCCATGACAGCTTTGCATTTTTATCATATTTATTCATCTGCTTTTGTCTAGTGCTGATGACAGTGGCTACCAAAACATGAACCAGTTTGATGTGTTTTACATCAGCATGCTGATCAAAAAGAGCAGAGGTCAAGTTCATGTGGTGCAGGGTTTTATGAGCCATGTCGTGTGATTGTTGTGTTAGTTCTGTGGTTGGCGCTGTGTACATTCCGTTTTCACTGGTTGCTGTCAGAGTACATGCATTTTGATTACATGCACGTGCAGGGTTTAAGAAAGAGAGAAAAAGAGAGAGAGAGAAGAAAACTAAAACTGTAGAATCAATTTTTGGATTTGTTTTGTTTTGTTTTGTTTGATTTGGATTTTCTTTTCACAACACTATTTTGAAGCCGTGAAGATGTCATTATGTACAGCAGTTAACTAGAACCTGTTTTTTGTTTGTGATCTTCTGTTAATGCATGCAGGATATGGATTAAGTTCTTGTCAGTTGACTAAGTATAGATGCCAGTCGTAAAATAATCCCTGTAGAAAACTATGGCTGTAGAATTCCTCCCAGAGAACTATGTTATTGCTTCATTATTGTCTGTTTTCTTTCTTATTCTGTTTTTGAAAGGTTTGATGGTCTAAACTCATGACGAACAGTAACAACTTTTCATGTTTTGTTTCCAGATTGTGTTAGATCATTGCTGTGGAATATTCTTTGAAACTGGGTGGGTGTTGTCTAATATACTGAATAGATACTGAATGTCACAGCAACAACAACAGCAGCAACAACAGCAGCAACGACAACAACAGCAACAACAACAACAACAACAATAGGAACAACATTTTCTGCTGCTGTCCTTGTACTTATGCCAGTTTCTAAAGAGGATGCTGATGGATGAAAATATTAGAACGTGTGCATTTACTTTGTTAGAAAAAAAAGGTCTGAAGTTCATTTTAAAAAAGGCAATCCCTGTATCCAGCGTTCCTGTATGGGGCTGTTTATAGATCTTTTGCAATTGTGAATTTTCAATTCATATCAGCATGTTGCGCTCCCGTCACTGACATCAGGACGAGTGATGGGAGTGTAGTATGTTCATTGTTATTTGTTCAACCGTTGTGCTTTGACAGTTAAGAAATATAAATTCCAGAGGGGCCCATGGTCAGAGATGAGGACTGCGGTCAAATGGTCAGACTGTTTGCCTGTGGAGCTGACAGCCATGGTTTTGAACCACATGTGGAGTCGGATTGTTTCGGCTGGAAAATCCTCTGGCCACCCAGCAATAAATGTGTGTCTGATTCAGTTCAGGGATGGTTAAAGTCAGTAGAAGGACAAGGATGGTTAAAGTCAGTAGAAGGACAGGGATGGCTAAAGTCAGTAGAAGGACAGGGGTGGTCAAAGTCAGTAGAAGGACAGGAATGGTCAAAGTCAGTAGAAGGACAGGGATGGTTAAAGTCAGTAGAAGGACAGGGATGGTTAAAGTCAGTAGAGGAATGGTGACAGGAATGGTGAAGGACAGTAGAAGGACAGGAATGGTGAAGGACAGAAGAAGGACAAGGATGGTTAAAGTCAGTAGAAGGACAGGGATGGCTACAGTCAGTAGAAGGACCATCCCTGAATTATTGAATTACGTTATTGAATACTTGTAGGAGTGCGTAAGAGTGGAAAGGTCCAAATATACATGTAATCATCAGACTCGTTTGGTGCTGTGGTACCATACTTTAAGAAAACTTGATGGATATGCAGTGAAAAAGTGGCTGGTACAAGCTTTCCCTGGTAACTTGCTAAACAGTTACATAACCATCTGCCAGCTGCTTCAAGAGCTTTATTTGGCATTGGGTCACTTCTCTGAGATATGGGGTGAATGTCAGTATCCATGATGTGCTGCTACAGGCTGGTGGGTTTGACTTTTTGTATCCCAGTGTTTGCAGTTTACTGTTGTGCCAGTGTTCTGTGACTTCAGTGTAGAAAGTGAATGGAAATTCATGAACAAATGCCTCCTCAGGCTCATATCAATATGAAATGGAGAAACTAAAATAGTGTTAACCTTTGCCAAATATCGCTTAAGATTTTGCATGCTGTATACAGGACCACTCTTTTAGTATAGGAATAAAACCCTTTCCATGCATCGTTGGTCTCCAGGTATTCTAGCCCATTTTGTGAAAGCATAAGGCTTTACAGCAGATTGTTGGTCTCCAGCGACCCGAGGTCTTGTGTGAAGGAATAAAGCCTTGCTGTATGTCGTGTGGGTTTCCAGGTGGCATATGTTTACTGACAGAATAAAGCATTTCAGTGCTTTTGTTTCTTGTTGAATTGTTTATTAATAACAAAACACAAGTTTTGGTTAAACATGCAGGACCATATTTTATTGAAAAAGGTTACTAGATTTTTGGAGAGATAGCTTAAAAAAAACTCGCCATTATCAGGTAAAAATTATTATTGTTTGTCATCAAATACTTGCAGTGTATGGCAAAAATTACATGTCGTGGTCCAGGAGAATGATTACGCCCCCAAAGATCAAAATGTCTTGATCAGGTCGTGAGACATAGGGTAAGTCTTTGCCTGTGTTGATGTATTTTTTTATTTTGGAGGAGACAGCCATTTGAGACCTCATACTCTTCCATCCTCTGTCTACTTGGTAACACTGACAGAGCATCAGCATAGGGATAAGATATGGTCCGTATGATGACAGAATATAAACATGGTGATGAGCATTATCAGCATGAGGGCAGAGTGTGAGCAGTATGGAGACCTCACAGGTCATTATGATGACAACACAGGATCAAGACAGTGACACAGTCAGTGTGGTGACATGTTCAGTACATGGTGACAAAACATGGACAGTCTGGTCACCGAGCATGAGCATGGTAGTAATAAGCATGATCAACATGGTGGCAAAATGTGATCAACATGGGGACGACACAGGATCAGTACAGTGACTGATTCTGTCACCAGATCAAGTGTGATGTCTTTTATTTGATGGTGCCATGAAATAGCTTTGCTGCTGTCAACCCCTCTGTCGGAGAGTTACTAGATAACTTTTTGCAGCTGGCTAGCTGTTTGTTTATAGCGGATGAGTGATGATTCACGAATGTGCATACTCCTGGAAACTGGCCTTTTCCTCATAGGGTTTGCCTCTTGGCAGTTAACAGTGCAGATGCAGCTTACCATCTGAAGTTTGTGCCATAGAAAGTTGTGTGTTCCCTTTCTTTCTTTTTCTTCCTGTAAATACAGATTATATTTTGGAAGAGTCAGACAAATTTGCATCAGCAGACTTCCTAGACTACAAATCCTAATAATGTTTCACATGCTAAGTTTTCGTTCTTGAATTTACTGTCTGCAACATACTCAGAGCATATACAGACAAAAGTTAAAAGGACCAGTAAGAAGGTTGATGTTATTTTGAAATTTTGCCACCTAAAAAAAAAATTCTTGCGTGTACTCAATACTTTTTGTGAGTGCACAGCCACCTTTATGTCACTGTTATTAACACTGGATGAAGAATAATGGTGCCAAATTTCCCTGTTTGGCTTTACCTTTGTTGAAGTTTGTGTCTATCCTGTCTAGCTGGCTTTTGGGTATGGACTCTTTCTTTCTATACTCACCGTATCTTTGCCTTCCATAAATTTCGTGCTAGTTCTTCCCCTTTTCTGTCCTGTCTTAGAGTTCTGCCTTTCTTTTTTCTTTTTTTTTTTTTTAATGTCTTGATCACTGTCTTTCCACTTAGTTCATTCATCTGTCTTTGTTGTAGAATGTCTACTACATTAAAAAAAAAAACCTTTTTGTTACAGTTTACAATGAGTTGGTGTTTCTGTCATATCTGGCAACTAGTTGGTGAGACAGACAGGGCATTAGTTGCCCATTCTGGTGTGATTTGTGTTTAAATTCATGTTTGTTGTCCTTTTCTTAATGTATTTTTTCTGGTATTGAACTTTTCGTTCTTTAGAAAAATTGGGAGTTGAATTAAGCTGAAATGTTTGCATGCTTGGTGCAGCCTTGTCCTATAGCAAGGATGTTAATAGTTGAAGGACTGTGTGAAAATAATAGTGACTGATATGTTTGTGTTGTGTTCTCTCTTCATGGTAGGACTCTGTGAGTCTTCTTTTTCTGTTGATGTGTTCTCTCTTCATGGTAGGACTCTGTGAGTCTTCTTTTTCTATTGATGTGTTCTCTCTTCATGGTAGGACTCTGTGAGTCTTCTTTTTCTGTGAGGCAACATCTTTGAAAGAACCCTAATCTACAAGAAATGACCGATCATTCATACTGAATTGACAGTCTGCAACCACTCCAGGTCATTGTTTTAATCATTGTTTGTGTTTTGTGATGCTGGATTTATAGTCAACAGATGCCAGCTTGGTGGAATAGGTCGATGCTCTGAGATTCCCTCTGTGTGCACAGTGTCCCCTGACCATGTGGGAAATCTGTGCTTGAATTCTTTTCTCTGTGCTTTGGTTTTGCTTTTTGTTTCCTCTCATTTATTTTCTTGAAACTCTCATCCATTTGAAAACTGGGCCTATGTTTGGCATTAACTGCGACGTACGTATGTAACTTGCTCATATGCTTGTTTTTCTCCCCCTTTATGTTTGCCTGTTTCATGTTTCCTTTTAAGTGCATTGTATAAGTGTTTGTATTTGATTTAATTTTGTTTAATTCTTTGTTTGATAATTCTGTTTAATTCTATGGCAATAGATTGATGGAATGGTCAATGCTGGAAGCATAATCTGGGTTTAATGTCTGATATGACATGTGCTTTGTTTTCCAGGGTGTGACAAAGAATTGTGCGCGCGTGTGTGTGTGCGGTGGGCCTGGTGAAAGTATGGTAGTTTGGGTGTCAGTTAGTGCTGGTGGCCATGATATAGCCATGCAGTATCATCTGGCATGTAACAAGTTGTAAATAGGACTGCTGTGAATGCAGTCAGGCAGGAAGGGGACCAAACTTAAGGCAATCTTTTTTAGTATTTTGTTGTCTGTCACCAGCAGTTGCTACTGTCTGAAAATGTCAGAATATAGTCCACGTATTAGATGTCACCATTACGTCTTCTGCTAACCGAGGCAACATACATGAATTATTATGCTTTGATGGCATCCACTGGGGCCTCTCTCACTGGGGCCCTTTCTGGGTTATGATTTCTGTACACTTTTAAATTTTTTCTTTTGTTACAATTTCACAGCATGCCATTGACGTTTTGCTGTAATCTGGCAAGTTAGACCAGACAGATTATCTAGAGTGGGAATTTTGCTGACCCATGACATCGTCTATTTGCCTATGCAGCTTTCTATTTTTTTTTTTTTTTTTTTGGTGGCACTTAATATTTTTTTTTCTTTTGGGTATTTGATAGTGAAAACATAAGCAGGATGGCGGGGCCTTCAGTACACTGCCTTGTCTAATCTACCCTGAAGAGACATATATAAGTTATCATGTACGAAGTTTGTAGACAGCTATATTGTGCTCGTTGCTAGGTGAGTGGGTTTGTTTGGTTGCTTGTTTTTTGTTGTTGTTGTGTGTTGTTGTTGATGATGTGTTTTTATACGGCAACAGCTTTGAAAAAGCCATGTATATATTGTATATCAGAAGGGTTATAATGATGTGGACATGGAAAGCTGCATTGTCACCGCTTGTGTCTTTACTCTTCTGTCCGTCTGCCATCCTTTCGTCTGTCTCACTATCTTCCCCATTTATAGACAGGAAACTATTATTCTATTCTATGTGTTATCACTTTCATATCACTAAAAGTAAGATGTATTTTGATTGTGGGTGTGGATTATAAGTGTAGTTAAGATGTATGTGCATGACCTCAGATAAACACACATTTAAGCTGTGAATATCTGAAACATTGCAGAAATGTATGTATCCACAGAAAATTGCTTTCGAACTGTTTCTGTTACCGAAAGTGTACAAATGTGATGATGTAATACTGTTCCCTGATGAAAACTTCATTGCCACTGATTTGAACACAAACATTGCAATCAGCGCGATGTCATTT